>VDFB02038964.1:7466-55316 GCA_007258455.2 Sequoia sempervirens
TATATGTACATATATGTATATATATACATATATGTATATATGTACATATATGTATATATATACATATATGTATGTATATATACATATATGTATGTATATATACATATATATATATATGTATATATACATATATATATATGTGTGTGTATATATGTATGTGTATATATGTATTTAAAATGTAGTCTTTTCTGGACAAAGCCTTATTAAAGATTGAAAGAACCCAACCTTTACAACAACACGCTATCAAAAAATGAAATAATATAGCTTGATCAAAAATTGACTAGACATTTGTTATCAAAATTCTCCTTGACATTCATTATGTTCCCCGTGTAACGCCCCACCAAGGAATCCAATAAAACAATGTATCAAGAAGCGATTTATTAGAATATTTTTTTTAAAGTCAATCGACAATACAAATGTCTTAAGGATACCAAGACGACGTTACTTAAATAAAATAATGTCGAACATGACACCATAATGTTAAGGTCAAAGAACACAAGTACATACACAAGAATGATCCACTTCCATAACTTATACAGATCAAGTCTTTACATAAATTCATATTACAACAAGTGAGATTCTCATAAATCTTGATACATCATAATGATGGTACAAAGAGTATACTCATATACATGAGATAAATATACAATAAGGGAAATGATCTTCTCATATCAAATATCCACTTCTGAATACGATCTACGTCCAGTGTCACGATCATCGAAGTATCAAGAACCAGCTACAAGTATAATGTCATTAGTAAGAGTATCCAATGAAAGTGTAGTGCCTACGATTTCCACCCAACCACGTGGAACCCGAAGGTCCACTCCCTCCGTACTAGGAGATAGAGACAGGTCCAAAAGACATTCAAACACACAACAAAGTACATTCATTACATTACATGGTTGACAACATTTACTGACATGACAAATCTGAATAACAAGATCTCAAGTAAACTCCCAGAGACAACAACGGTAACAAAGGTGACTCTACATAAGAGACCATGCACATGCTTCAGGATAAAGTGTCATCACATAGTTGATCTAAGTTACCTTGGTGAATCTTCCTAGACTACCGGCCCTCATCCAGAGTTACCCTGGCAGTCTCTACCAATTCACGTCCCTTAGATAAACTCATGTGGAGTCAAATTACCTTTCAAGAAGATAAAGTATTTGACAAGCCATTCTAGGCCTTCTCAACCTACCCTTAATCTAAATGAGCATTAAGGTGCTAGGTGAGGCATTCTATTAATCTTTGTTATGCATTGAACCCCAAGTTTATTATTAAATTTTTAACTGAATTACCTAACCCATGATAGGTTACCCTGGAAACCACTTAGGGTTTCGGCCCCTACCATAAGCCACTCTTCCTAGAAATATGACAAAACATCAATATACAAGAACTGCTGACATGCGTATACACCAATGCTATATTATAACATATCGCATTTGAGGCACAACCATGGAACAATTCAAACACCTCGAAAATAACACACAATTTTTGTATGGAAAAGTCCTAAATAAAATTACAATATAAGAACATATCAATATCCAATTATTTAAAATTTCTTTTCTTTAAAATCTAATCTCGAGCCTCTGGAAGAAAGGTTCCATAATATCAAATTAACTATCACCAAGATACCAAAGCAAACGACAATATGCCTTAAAAAAAAATGTTATATCTATTTCGATCATTGTTTAAACATTTTAACCAAACACATGATCCTAACATTATTGCCCACTAAATACAACCAAGAATTCACTTTAGTTCAACAATCATATAATTACATGTTCAATATATTTCAAGAGATTTATTTTAACATATATATACATATCAAATACTCAATCATTTAAATACTCATATAAGTTCTAAATAATAAACATTTAAGAACTTATCTACTCATTTCTATTTGAAACCAATCAATATTTACTAACGCAATTAAAGTATTAGATCATAAGAACTTTTAAATAAACAATTTACATTTATTTAAACATCATAATAAAAATCTTTTCTTTTGGAAACCATATACACATAATTAAAAACAACCCATCTCTTTTAATCGAAATTCATATAGTATTAACATACATATATACATATAAATATATTAACTCATATATCACCATCCATGTCCAATATGCAATAAAAATTGAATCATAAAAAAGGGAGCCTCGACCTCTACAAGTTTCGAGCTCAACTCTCATAGACAGCCATGCAGACCAAAGCGACACTAACAGCTATACACCAAAGTCTACTAGAGGATATCAAATTAAGACTTGAGTTAACCTGGAGAAGATGACATAATCGGCGGTGCATGTAGGAAGATAAAATCCATCGTCGGTTTTAGATAAGTTTGGAAGCAACGAATGTCTTTTCCCGGGCGAAAGTTGGTTCCCGTCTCATTAGGGAATATAAAATTTGCAAAACTTTCTGATATTTCTCATTAAATTTTGAGACTTGGAATTCCCTTGGATTAAGCAACCAAATTGGTAAAGAATTAGATAGCTTCTGGTAAACCAGTATTCTTCTCATCCTTCTACATAAACATTTTTGTCGATGATGAACATTGAAAGGCTAGAATGTTAGAAGTAAATATGGCTACCGTATGGATAAGAAAGACTTGAACGGCAATATTGGGATAAGCGAGGTTTGTTGGGGAATTTAAATATTTAGAAAGACACGGAGGATTGCTCTGAATAGTTGGCATTGTGGTTCCATTTCATATAGCCATCATTAAGAGTGTTATTTAATTCTTAAATATATTTACTGCGCTCATGTGCATCAGCTGTGACAGGTAAACAATGGAATATGAGGGGGTTTATTTAAATTTATGTACTCTATACTCTAACGCTGCTGTTGTGACAAACTACGAAGAGCATCAGGAAGATTATTTAAATCTATTCACCCTACCATATGCATACACTACCGTTGTGACAGGTTGCATACGAAATCAAGATAGTTTAATTGAAACTGTACAGCTTGACATATTCAACAGCGGTAGTTGTGATAGATTGCCAGAGGTATCAACGAGGTTACTTATATTTATATGGCCTTCTATTCCTAGCACTGTAGCCATGACTAATTATCAGTAAAGTCAAGGAAATAATATACTTATTATATAACCTTCCATATTCGAGTGTTACTGTTGTGACCAGTCAGCGAATGGATTCAGAAAATTAAAATATTTATATGTCCATAGCCTCCAATACTCAAATATTGCAGCTGCTAAAGAATGCTAATAGAAATAGGAAATTGCATCAGATAACATGGTTGATTCTTGGATGTGATTATACAGAGAATGCGCACCAACAAAGCATTTAACAGTTTGGCACAATAACTAATTCTTAGTTGTGTGATACTTATAGCAAGGTTCGCCATAGATTCCCAATAATCGAAGGTTATAGAGTATTATTTATTTCTCATAATCTCTAATTTGGAATTAAATTAACAAGGCTTTCAATGTCACTGTTGCTAGGAGGTACAAGAAATTTAAACAATTTTGGGACAAGGTAAATAATAAAATATCAGACATCTATAGCAATTAGGCCGCGTGCATGGCCAGATAAGGGAAAAGAAATAAGAATGATAGTGAGTTGACTGGCCGCGCAAAGGGATTACCAAGGTAAGAATAAAGTATGATAAAAATATAAATCAAAAACTTGGCATATTTCATTGGCCAATATACTTAGAAGTTGGATAAATTACGACCTTCATGAAATCAAGACACATTCAAAATGAAAACAAGTATTATAGATTGAATAAATCAGCAGTTGCTTGGAGAACCTAATCTAAAAAGCAATAAATACCTATTTCAAAGAGCACAACAATTTTGTTTAAAGCAATGATAGAATGTGTATATATTTCCATATATCATTTGATTTTATGTATCTTCATACTACTATGTTTCTTTTAGAAAAAAAATAGAATCTCATTCTAATTATTTCTCTATTGCATGTACAGGTTTGTTAAAGAAAATTCTTTTCCATAAAATTTACTCAAAATTTTACAAAGAGAAAATGAAACAAAAGAAGAAAACCTAATTAAGTTGAAAAGTTGAACTGAAACGGAGTCTGAAGTTCATGTGAATTCTGCTCAATTCACCAGATCTTAGCAAAAGAAACCTGAGAACAATCCTTTTTCCCAATTTATTTCTATAATTGAATACTGTTGTGCAGTCTTCTTCCAAAACTACTATCGTAAAAGCTTTTTTTTTCTGAAGATTTTTTGTGCAAAGATTTTCTCCTTGCTGCTGCCGTGAAAATTCTTCCTGAGAAATGTCATAAATCAAAATGCAACCCTAAAGGCTTATTAATGCCATTCCTTATCTCAAGTCACCACTTACTATTTGTAAACATGCATTCCTCAAATTTCTCATGCAGTTAAAAACATTAAATATCAAAGATATTTTCCTTCAGACCTCATATTTCAGATATTTTAACTTTTCGAAATCAACTCTTTTTAAAATACTTGTTTTTCACTTAAATTATATTTGTACAAGTAACTTATTAATTACTTTTAAAGAAATACCTTTTCACAATTTTCACATTTTCTTTTAATCCAATGACTTGCTTAATTTAAATTAATAAATTAAACAATAAACATAACATAAATGTTTATTCTAATATTTAAACAAATTTACATTTAATCAATATATCAACAAATTAGCCACCTAACTAAATTACATAGTAATTAATTTCCAAATAAATAACACTGACAAAATTGACATGACAAAACAAAACAACAATGACAATGGGCGACAATAGGATACTCATTCAACGAAGAATGATGGTTAAACAAGGACCAGACACTATCTTCGAATCAACATGATTTAATTGGATTAGGGTACGCTCAGACCTATCAAGTAGGTGGAGCTGATACCCGATACCTGTATCTGCATAAAACATCACCTGTTAAACATATCATCATATATTAGAACACACACCGTGAAGAAGAATCGCAGCACAACAGGATACTCATAAGTGAGTAGTGCTACACTGTCTTCTTCACTAGGATTGACAGGCATAATATCTTAAACATCAAACACATCATGATATCCACATTAAAAACTAAGAAACAACATATCCAAAACACATGCGCATCCACCACAATGTCCTCATGCGAGCTTAACCAAATAATCTTGATATTTAATAAATCATCCACAGGGTTTAACAACCAATATAACATTAATGTCGTAACTAGAGGCAATACAAAATAGTATCCAAAACAGCTACACGACTAACAAACAGACACAAGCAAATTGATACACATAGCAACAAACGGAGGGGTACTACACCCCGAGGTGTTACGGGAGTTGTTATTACAACCATCACCAATACACAGACAACATACACCAATTAATGTTGTTGTGAACCAGCGTTCAATTTTCACGGCCTCCTCTATCCACATGACGGGAAATACGGCTCCCACCAGTCCATGGAAAACATTTCAACAATTAATGTTGATGCGAGCCAACATTTAATTCTGGCAACATTTTGTACCCACATGGCGGGAAATCTGCCACCCTATTCCCAGGGCACGCCAATAACTTCATTCACCACTTTTCAATGTTTGCTTGTGCATGCTTTCGATATGTTTCCTGGGGTGTAGAATAGCAGGTGTAATTGCAACCATCCCCACAATATGGATACCATACAACAATTAATGTTGGTGCCGCAATGTCTTTCTCCTGTACAGCTATTGCACATGAAAAATAGAACCTTGTCAAAAATTGAGAGAAACTAGCCTTTCCAACAGTGCCCTATCAAAAATTGAAATAATATAGCCTCTCTAGCAGCACCCTATCGAAACTAAAACAATATAGGATAATCCAAAGAATAGTAAGAACAATGCATAAAAAAATCAAACATAACTATATAACAAAAAGAAATAATTAGGAAAAAGGCTTCAATGTTGTATATAACAGTTAATATAAAGTATATCATTTGAAGTATGGCCTATTAAGGTTCATACAATTAACTATTTTTAGAAAATAATAAACATTGGGAAGAGTACATATGTACATTGCTTACATCTACTTTGACATACATACAAATCTAAACACAGGAAAATTTAATATTGTCTCATTTATGGCTTCCATTATGTGCAAATGGTTGCAATATATTAAAATAGTCTATGTTGTTTTCCATAATACAATGCTAATTGTTGTTTTCTAGCTTTGGCTATATAATTTTATTTGCAATGCATAACAAAATAGTTAATATTATAGAGTTTATGTTATTATCCAAAAGGCATACTTAACTATCATAGCGACTGATTTCATTTCAACTATCCACAGAAATCTACATATATGATATTAGATGCAGAAAACATTATTATAAAACAATAATAATCAACTATGGCCAATGGAATCTAACACAATGTGTATAAGATTAACTATTTTATTCCATTTCAACCATAACCTGAAACATAAACCCCCAAGCAAGAACATACATTGTCCACCACTTTGATCAATGGTGAAACCAATCTTTCTTATCACACTTAAGATATAGTCTATCATTCCAACAAGTCTTTCTTGAGCTTGGGAGAAATAATAACTAAAAATCTTCTGTGAAGGTGGTTGGAGGTTATTTTGGTTTCTTTGCATTGGGTGATGGTTGCAAAATCAATACATGCAGTCCATAGATCGAACAATATTGATATTAACAAACAACACAGCCTTTTCTAAACAACAATAGTCATTTTTACAGACAATATAGTCTTTTCTCAACAACACCTTATCAAAATTTGAAGCAATAAACACTAGGAATGTTTTTCCTTCAGTACACATGCCCTGTTCGGAACAGGGACCCTCTCTTTCCTTCGCCTTGTCAGTTCACATTTGGTTGTTGCCTCGTTTTGCATGCCCCCTATTTGGTGTTCAAAATGGTCAATGAGCCTTAGATGTTCCATCTTGAGTCAACCAAGTTTTTTCCCCCTCAAATTTTCAAAGTTCTAAGTCTTTGCAGAATCTCATTGGTTGTTTTCCTTAGCTCTTCAAAGTTAGGTTCCCTAGAGCCCATTAGGTCCACCATGTCGAGAAGCCCCTCTCAGGCTTCCATCGCCTTTTCACGTCGTTTCAAATGGCCTTCCTCTAGTGGTGTTCCTCCCTTTGGAACCCACAGCTCCTGTCGCCATCCATTTACCACTAAATTATCAAATGGCTATCAGTCGGCTATCGTCCGACATGGTGGGTTTCGCCCTTCCCGCGGCCATTTTCAAATAACCTCTCACCAACCTTCAGCCCTCCGTAGTCATTGAATGAGGTGCATTTAATGCAAAATTTTCTATAAATAGGCTACTTTCACCTATCATTTTCACCTATGAGTCAATCAAAGAGAAGTTAGAGAGCCATCTTTCAATGTCGCCTTCAAGCCCGACGAGTGCCACCGCCAATTCAAAGCATCTACTAACTAATTTCGTGACCTCATTCATCATATTTGTGAGGTAAGTTTTCCGCCCCGCGCACTGCTTCATTTTTTCTTTGATTTATTGTAAAATTGATGAATTTAAAGAAGAGAAAACTCATGAACTAAGTAGTGTAAATTAAGGCGCACAAAACCCATGCGCTCAAATCTTGCAAAAACCTAAAAATCACCTTGTTCGCCCAACACGAAACTTGCACTCTCTGCCACTATTCTTGAACCAGGGATTTCACCTCCCACGGGCCCGAGCCTTCCCATCGCTCTCGCCAACCTTAAAAATAGAATTAAAGCATTGGGTTGGCAATCTCGTCCGCCGGGTCTACCCTGGCAGGATAACCCCCTCTCTTGGTCATCTAAACATTAGCGAAAAACTCACAAACTGAGTGACTGCCATTAGATAATTTGGGTCCACCTCCACGGAGTTTCGCATGTAGGCTACCCTATGGTTTCGCCATTTCAAATGGATAATCATGTGCAACCTTCCACCCTTTGGGTCCCACTTCATTGATTGTTGAGATGAGAACTCTGCCAAACCTTAAGTCTTGATCTATCTGTGGGCCCCGTCTTGCAGATTACTGTTGGCAGAGTGTCATCCAATTCCACTATTTCAAATGGCTTTGACAAGTCGTCCACCCAATTTTTGAGCCCCAAGCCCTCCTCTACCAATTGACTTCATTTACAAATGACCAAGTGCCCAAAACCTTTTCGGGTCCTGCCTAGCGGACCTTCATCTGTGGGCCGCCGCAGTAAGATGGTCGTCTCTAATGGCTTTTGATGAACAACATTTCTCCCTCTAAGACTCGAATCCATCACAGTCATTTGCATGAAAATGTGAAGGTTTCTAAGTGGTCAACCTTTAGTGGGTTTCCCTTTTTAGGTCGCTACCACCGGGACTCTGTCTGTGCTTCACCGTTCTAAACAAAAAGTTTCCTCCATCCTTCCACTGCCTAGAACCCGACGTCACCTTGGCCACTGAACTTTCAAATGACAAGAAAAGTAAACGTGGATACCCCATCTCATTTCAGACCAGACAAGGCAGGTTGTTCCCATTGGGCCTCCGTCTGATTTTTAGTATTCCTAGCAGTAATCACCTAACATCCTCTCGTCCATACAAACCCGAAATACCCAAACTACAAGTGAGTGATGCCACCACCTTCCAGAACATCGGGCCCTGCCTGGTGGAACTCTACCCTTGGGACGTCAACTTACTAGAGTCGTTCTCAATGGCAGACTCCAAGTAGCAAAGCTTCCTCCTGGTCCTGATTGCTCAAAAGGTGATCTTAACGCCCTTAAATCTTCAAAGTAACTTCAACCCACGTGCCAAAATAGGGAAACCTCCTTGGTGGACCCCATAGACAAACCAAATTTAAAGGTGGGTCGAGACAGGCAGGTCATTGTGCCTTGATTGTCATCCCTCCTGCAGTCGTTTCAAAATAGTCAGCAACCCAGGGAGGTCTGATCCCTTGGACCTGAATTGCTCAAACTCCTCCCTGCAAAATGTTAATGCCAATCTAGAAGATATGCTAAGATTCTTGAATGATGAATTATCCAATCTAACATCATTTTGTAGGATTTGGCTAACTTTCTTGTATCTTTTATGCTTGAATGTGCTTACCCCTCTCTCGCTCGCAGGATTTATGGAACCAAGTGTAGGACCCTCAGAGGCAGCTGTAGAGAAGGGAAAAGGAAAGAAAATAGCCAAAGCACCCCACGGAAAGGAAGACAAGGACCAAATGAAATACAAGTTCTAGGGGGAACCTCTTAACTCCAAGATCACCACAGCCTAGAAAGAGATCACAGATACAAACATCGGACATGTAGACACTGACAAATTTAAGCAAAGGGTCTGAATCAACCCTACAATAGAGAGTGCAAGAAATATCAAAATTTGTGGATTGGCTAAATTTGTAGGCTTCCCTCCTACCCTCATCGCCCCCGAGCTTGTTATGGCCTACAGAGACGCATACCAGGAGGAGACTAGAACCATAGTAGACAGAGATGGAAATTTTTTGGCTGACATGTCTCCCAAGTCAATAACAAGGACTTTTCATATCCCTACCTTTAGAGAGATGGAAGTGTCAACCAAGGATGATGGAAAAGTAATGTGGAATCAAGATCCCCTCAAGTGTAAAAGACTTATTAATTAGTATTGGATGAAATAGAAGAGGGTCAGTGCTACAAAGGTTCCCCAGGAGATCTTCCACAAAAAAATTTATGAGGATTACCATGACTTGGTGACCCTATTAAGTAGAGTAATGGGCCTTCCAATTGCTTCCTACTTCCAAGAATGGATGTTGTATTTCAAAGAAGAGATTCTCCATGGAGAAGCCAAGTTCTAATGGGCAGGGATAATTAGTGATTACTTCCATGAGAAATTTATGGCTATAAAGAAGACCTCCTGATTTTACATGACTTCTTACTTGGTCTATTCATTGGTTGAATGGATGCAATGCAGAGGCTTATTTAGAGCTCCAAATGAAGAACCAGGCAGGGAGCTAAAGGTTTATGACAGGTACCCTCAATTACAATTCAGAAACTTCAAGAGGGACTACTACAAGGTCAATGATGCTTTCATAGGTCATATTATCAGATTGCTTGGGGGTGACTTCGAGAGAAGAGTCTCCCATAGTGCTAATTCTTTCCTCAAACAATTTTCCTTCTTCTTCATTTAGTTTTTGAAGTTTACATACATTTGTGCTTAAGGATTTTTAGAAAAACCATACAAGTTTCCCTAGTATCCCAACGACCAGATAATACTATTAGAGCTCTCTCGACAGATGCGACATGCACATGCCTTCTAAGCAGCAAACACAAGGTGGGGATTCCTTATCATCTCTGCTTTGGTCAAGCGCTATATGAACTCCACACGTCCCAGTGTGTCGACAATTCAGACAAAGAGCTTGTGAAGTATCACTTGAGGTTCCACACTGCCCGACCGCAAATGGACCCCTATGGTAAGTTGAAAAAGATGGTCATGTCAGAATACACTCATAGGCATAATGTCAAGGATTTATGGGCTAATTGCAAAGATGATAATGAAATGCAAATGAGGCACTACATGCGAATGACAACATATTTTGTAAAAAGGGTCAACATGTTCCCAGTGCCAGATCAGGTAGCTAGGGGAAGATGAAAATATAGTAATGGATCATCGGTACAATGCAGTTGCCAACCTATCACTGCCACTGATCAACTAGGATGAGCAAGAGGTTTTAGATGACCTCGATATTCTAACCAAGATCATTGTGACTAGAACAAAAGAATGGATTAATGGGAAAATTTCCCAATTGAAGCAACAAGGGGTCACTTTGGCCTATGAGGAGGCGGAGCCTGCAAGTGAAATGGATAGTGGGACAGCTACTACCCATCAGGAGAAACTTCAAAATATCCTTTGTCCACCAGGTCAAGGAAGAGAAAAGAAGTTGTTGAGCAACCCAACCCTAAGGTGTATGCAAGAAAAGCTTTGGAAGGTTAATCTTCCAAGAAACATAAGAAATCAGGCAGTCTCACAGAGATTCCTACCATCCAGGAGGACCCTCTCCAAGAAGGAGAGGAACTAGAGGCTGAGCAACCACAATCTCCACTTGTTGCCTCTAATACTACCATTACAACCACTACTGCCCCTCTGCCTGCTTCTCAGGTGAGGGTTTCAACTTCTCCACCTACGGTGGACATCTTGGTCCACCTTGCCTCTTCTCCACCCACCGTGCAGGTTGTAACTATTGACTCTTCTTTTTACACCACCTCTCTACTTTCCTCCACCTCCATGTCTCTAAAAACATCACTTCCACTGGAAACAACAACTATTTCAATTCCCACACTCTCACATCCAGAGGCCTTCTCCTAGAATATGCAGAAAATTTCTATGGACCTATCAGGAGTACTGATGAACCCATCCATTTAGGTTTCCTTGGCATAGATTCTTGCTAATATTCCTACCTCCACTCCTCCAACTGAACCACTAGAGACGAAAGCCACAATGGAAATATCATAAGAATTAGAAAGATGAGAGAAGGAAGCCACAAAAGAGATTGGGGAGGAAGTGGATGATTACCATGAGCATCCCAAGTTCCAACACCTTCCAATTGATGAGGTGATGTGTGAGGGTGAAGAGACAGAATCCTTTGAGGGTGATGAAGAAGATGGTGGCACCAAATATATTATGGAAACCTTTGATGCAGATCTCAAGGAAGAGTTAGCTCGACAATTAAAGAATGTTGGAGAAGAAGTGGAAAGACCACCTTCCAAGGAAGAAAAGGAATCAAGTGAAAAAATGGAGGAGGATACGGAACCTCCAACTGGGGAGCATGATGAAAGCCCCAAACATGATGAAAAAATTCCCCTCTCGAAGGAGAAAGAAGAGAAAGAAAAGAAAGAATAGGAGGATGTGTCACCCCAACATGAGGAAGAGGAAAAGAAATCGAGATCCAACACACCCATGAAGAGGAAGAATTTGATCATGAATCACCAAAGGGGGAGTCTCAAATGCCCAAATGGTTGGAGAAACAACTAGAAAAGAAGACCCCAAGCTCAAAGGATCCAAGGGCAAGGTTGGAGGCCATCTTGGCCCAAGCCCAGATAAGCACGAAGAAAGAGAAGAAACCTAAGGTCAGATCTCAGTTGACGATGAATGCCTTCGGATCTAGAAACGTGCAAATAGCCACCCCAGTGGTGAATGAAGAAGGGGTAAGCTACAACATCTCCACCCTTGATCTGGGGATAGCCACGAGAGAGCAGAAAATTGATCACCTCCAAGGGTTCGCTGCCACCATTGTGCATCGGATGCACAAGGATAATATTTCAAAGGAGGAACTAAAGGCATAGGTGGTTGATTTGATAGCCTATATTCAGCAATGATCATCAGTGGAAGAGCTTCCCAGTACATCCTCAGTGCCACCACAATTACTATACAAGGACCATATTGATTAGCTTGAGAAAAGAAATAATTGGATGAAAGCCACGGAGGATTCGTTCAGATAGGTCATCTATAATGGCAACATGGGCATCGATCGTGTAGTTAGGCTAGAAAACAAATTCTTGGAGTTGCAAAGAGTGCTCGAGGGAATAAGGAAGTTCTACACTGACTTCCCAAAGCTATGCAAGATCACGTACCCCAAACTTGAGGCTATCCTCAAGGTACCTATTGGATCATAGGAAAAGGAGTTTTCTTTGGAAAAATGTGACCATTGGCTTGTAGAAACATGGAAGCTAGGCCTAGATCACAGAAAAGAGATATTAGAAGTGCTCCATGAAGTGGAGATTGAGATAGATTGGATCAAGGAAGTCTGAGCTATTTGTGAAGAATATATAAAGCTGATGATGGACTTCGATGTGAGAGTAGTTGAGTTAGATCCCAAGAAGATAAATCCCTACTTCCACAAGAAGATGGAGAACAGGACTGTGGATGTACTAACACCATATTTCATGGGATTTGTTGCTCAAGCCTTCGCTCAATCCAAGCAGGTAATTAATAATGTGCAAAAATTTGACAAGGACCGGGATGCTATCAACAACAAATCAAGGAGATTCAATTTTCAAGTAATCCAATCTAATATATTGGAATGGGATAAGCTCCATGCGTTGATCAGAAAATTTGTGGAGTACACCACCGTGAAGAGAAATGAAGGAATTCCTATGATTGATGATGAATTCCTCATAGTGTAGCTATAGAAAAGGGAGATCAGCAAAAGATAAAATTGCTATAGTGTTGCCACATGAAGACAAAATAGGGAAAAAGACAAGAATGTAATTTTAAATTGTAATATATTTGGGGGTAGGTGAAACCCTAGTTTGTAGTGAATCTTGGCCACACAATGCAAATCAATCTTGGCCATTCATTTTGCTTTTGGAACACTATAAATAGGGGGTCTCCTCTCATTTTCAAGAGAGAGTTGCGTTGTTGTAATGACATGTTGCTGAAATTTTAATAGAAGTTCATGCTTTTGGTGAATTCTTGAGTTTTAGTTGCATGTTACATGGTTCTTCTCCCATAGTTAGTTAATTTGAGTAGATTTACTTTGTTGTTCTTCATGTTTTAGCTTGCTTTAGTATATTAGGTAATGTTGTTCATTGGTTTTGAAGCATTCTGCCATGTGTTGGTAACCTTTTTGGTTCATATTTTTTGTTGTTTATTGATGGTAGACAGCTGTGTAAAGTTAGTTTGGACTTAAATTGAAATTTTCTCTAAATTTCCATTGTTTGTTCATGCTTATGGTGAATGAATGATTGAATATCTGTAGTCCTTATAAGCTTGCACAAATTTCATTAGACTATGATTTAATCTAGTTAAGTAAAATTCTATTTTAGGAAGGTTGTCTACAGTAGAATCCTCCATGATCAATGTTCACTGCTGAATTTTAGATCCAAGAACCTCTTCTCCTCCTTGCCCTTTTTCCCTTTTTTTGTTTTTTAGAAATGACCTATATTAAGGTTCATTGCACATTGTAAAGCCAAATATCAAGCTGAAATTGGAGTTTAAGACTATTGTTTGAACCTGCAGCAATTGCACACCAACTTCCCCATCTTAGGAACTCCATTTCAAGATTCACCTTCCCTCCAGCTTAACTCCTTAAGCCTGCCCTGTGATTACCAGAAAAATCACAATGAACCAACTAAGAAATTTCATGCATATCATGACCTGACACCTGAGAGACCTTGGGGTGATTTTCAACAACTTGTTGTTGGAGATTACCTTTCAAGAGAGGTAGTGTACCTATGCATTTCCTATGTTGAGAAAGTGCTAAAACACCCATCAACAAAACTGGCACTAAAAGGAGGAAATTTGAGCTAAGTTGGATGAAAGTGATTCACTCTCCCCTAAGAGGTCCCAAAGATTTTTAAGGTCTACTCCAAACAAAGGGGAATTTCAGGAATTACAGCATCCCACGAGGGCTAGAAGAACTAAGAGAGAGGACACAGCCTCTTCTTCATCCTCTGTTCCACCCACTTCACCTTTTCCTTCACCTCCTTGTTAGAATCCAAGATCACCTGCATGCAAGATGGATACCTGTCACATGCAAAAGATATGAAGAACCGAAACAATGTTCTCTGTAAAACCTCTCAGTAAAAATGCATTAAGAGAATCAATTATTACAATGTGATCAATCCTTATGAAGGAGATCAAGAAACCCTAAAAGGGAAACCCTAAATGAAACCCTAGTGTGCACACTTAATAATTAATAATTAATTATTAATGTGCCTAAGTTTAGCTTAAGTAATAAAGAGGAATAAGTGACTTAATTAATTAATCAATGTGATGTAATTAATTAAGCATAATAACTTATTACTCTAACACCCCCCCTTAAGATGAACTTAGGAAGAAGCTAAAACACTAGAATAAGATGCATGAAAGCAAAGATGGGTCCCAGCAACGAGGCCTGATCAGGTACCCATTTACAAATGCAAGAATGAAGTGCATGAAAAGGAATCAAGAACATCTGAAAGTGCACAAGAAAGCACCTGCAACTGAAAAAGTGGTGTGCAAAATAAAGCACACATACATGAGACTGGAATCATCTGGATTCACTGTTGTCGTGGAGGGACACCCACCGGACAAAGGTGTGATGGCAAAACAAAGGCACTACACAACCCCCCATGGCACTTTATAATACAATGCGAGTACAAAATATGGCACAAAGTGATGTGCAAGAAACCCAATACAACACAAAAAAGGAGTAGAGAACGAAAAACCCAGTGGGACAAAACCCCCCTACAATGAGATTACATGTTGCAAAGAAGCACTGGAAGAACTCTGTAGAGTAACACTGGAACTTGATATAGGCAAGCAAGGAAATATGCTTCTGTATACTACTGAAACCGGATGAGAGTCACTGATTGACTCAAGGAATCATGATTAAAGCAACAGAAGACCTGATGCCACGGAACACTCGAAAACTCCAAACTAGAACAACTCTGGAATCTATGAAGTAGAAAGTAATTATTTAATGGTTTATTACTGAAAACAAAGTGCAAAGATGCAAGATGCACTCTCCCAACTGCCAAAATATCCAAGTAATCGCCAAACAACCCATCGGGCCAAATATGGACTAACTGATAAACTTGGGACAGATACAGAAAAAGTGAATGAACAGAAACCTAGAGCTCCTCAATACCTTTCTGACGCTTCAAACAAGGCGAAAAACGGAGATCGTGGCAAAAAGTTATGAGCTTGGAAGCATAAAAAGTATATCTGACTTCAAACAGCAATAAATACAGTAAAACAGAAAAATACTGTAAAATAAACTACACTACAGGAAAGCGCTCGGAATCAGCTTTCCGACGATATCTCGTTTGCCCGATTTCGATACCGTATGCCCAAGTTATGGCCAAAAGAAAAAAACTGCTTCTTTAGGGCAAACTAGGGTTAGGAGGGGGCATATGAGGGCCGGCCGTACGCTGACGTCATGCTGATGTCAGCAGTTCACGAGCATAAATTTGACGGCCGGGCCGGCAGAAAAAATCCCCCAAAAAACGGCTGCCGTATATGCGTGAATTGTCCGGAATATTCCTTGGCGGGGCAGCATTCCTAGAGAATATTCTCCTGGCCGGCGGAACGGAGGGCCCCCGGTCCTCCATATGACCGGGGGTTTGGCGAAGGATCCGCGAGGGCTTAGGCAGAGCGGCGGCGGGTGCTGGTGGCGAAAGCGGAAGCGGATGGGTGGCGCCTGGGGCCGCTGTAAGCGGACCCTTGTAAACATTTTTCTGCGAAAAATCAAAAAAAATTTTTTTGAATTTTTTTGAAATACACTGCTCACAGGCCGTACGGCCCCTTACAAAAAATTTCCTCCCCGGACCAACTGCTCCAAAATTGACGATTTGGCGCCTAGGGTTTTGGACGACGCGATGGCGACATCCGTTTGAGCCAGAGCCAAAAAATAGGCTACCCCCAGATCTTGCAGAAAAGATGCCTGTGGAAACCCTTGCACCCGAAACTCACAAAGAGGCCATATCTTCAGATCACGAACAAGCAGCTGCAGGTCTGGAGCTCTGATACCATGTTAGAATCCAAGATCACCTGCATGCAAGATGGATACCTGTCACATGCAAAAGATATGAATAACCGAAACAATGTTCTCTGTAAAACCTCTCAGTAAAAATGCATTAAGAGAATCAATTATTACAATATGATCAATCCTTATGAAGGAGATCAAGAAACCCTAAAAGGGAAACCCTAAATGAAACCCTAGTGTGCACACTTAATAATTAATTATTAATTATTAATGTTCCTAAGTTTAGCTTAAGTAATAAAGAGGAATAAGTGACTTAATTAATTAATCAATGTGATGTAATTAATTAAGCATAATAACTTATTACTCTAACACTCCTTTCTCCTTACATTCACCTTAGACTCAATAGACTTCCTTCACCTTCATCCATTCCGCTTAGCCATACCACACTACTTTTTCACCGCTTGCTTCCCAAAGTCGGGGTGTTGCCCCCTTCCCTACCCTCCAAGTCCAAGGTGTAGTCCCAACTATTGTTGCCCCTGTGCAGCCCCAAAACATTGGTCAACAGCAAATACAACCTTCACCTCCCCTCATGGCTTGGTTGGGAAATAATCCTTCTTCGTTGCACTTCAACGCCTACCATGACATGCCTAAGAATCTTGAGATCTTTTGTACAAAGTTCAATCCTTGGGATCCATAAAGGACAGCTGAGGAGAAAATCAAAATATTCCAAACAACATTGAAGGACATGCAGATCGATCAAGAAGATGCCGTGTGTAATCTCTTCCCTTATTCGTTGGGGGAAGAAGCCTTCTATTGGTATATTAACTTTCCAGCGAGATCCATTACATCTTGGGATTTGATGATGAATGCCTTCTTGCAAAAGTACAAGATCCCAATCATCAATTTAGAGATATATCGACAATTCACATCATTTCGTAGGGAAGTCAACGAGCCGATCAGCTCCTTCAATGATTGATTTCACCAAGCCTATACAAGGTTACAAGCCCTGTATGTGCTCAATGATGTTGTTTCTCTACCAGTTTACTACGTAGCGTTGGATAATCTCACAATTGCATTAGTGAAGAGAATGCGACTAGCTCCAAATCGGTTAGTAGATGCTAATGTTGAGGCAGTTATTGCCAGTATAGACTTGGGACAAAAAAAAATTGTTTGTTGCCCTCCTTGGGTCCACTGGCTCATCCAATGCAAGTTCAAGGGCTCAACCAAGCGTTTGATCATCAAACACCTCTTATGAACTAGGTACCTCAGCTACCCATAGTCCCACATCTAGGACAACCGATGAACCAGGCGCCTCTCGTGCCTCCGTACTTGCAGCCTCAACAATAGCAAACCTACCCCCAGGCTCCCCAACAGCAATAGGCATACTCTCAGTAGCATCAAACACCATTATACCTACAGGGACTAGAGTTTCCTCTAGCACAACAAAATCAACCGGCTTCCCTGCTCGTTTTCCTTCAAAATCCAATGTCGCAGCCAAGTAACATCAAGAAAGATTAGCTTGATGAGCTTACCGAAATGATCAAGAAAATTTCCACAAAGATGACACACCTAATAAATCATAATAATCAGCTGCAAGCTTCCCAGCGGAGCATTCAAGCCAACCTCAACAAGGAAAATAGGGACATTCATGATGCAGGTCCTTCCTTGGGACAAAGTTATAAAAGAGGACAAAATTCTAATCAAAATTTTGAAAGGAGATCGTCCCAAAGACAAAATAGGACATGGAATACTAGGCCCAACAACGGAGGTGATCCTACTCCACTTGACCAGCTTGCAAATGCTGAAAAGACAACTAGTGGATTGTACCTCGCTGAAGCAGCTCTATCTGGATGGTGTTGAATTCACAAAACAAATAGGCACTCTGAGTTGGACTGCCCTGAGTTCCTAACAGCCACAAAAATCTTCCAAGTCAAAGTTTAGAATGTCACGGATAATGTTGGATGTCGTGACATAGTCCCATCTGAGCCCTATGACTCCTCTTGTCCCATGGTCAATCTAGCGCCATTCCCATGAAGTGAGAACAATATCTCGGAATGCGAGGATGCTCCACCAAAAGAGGAAGAAATTCAAGAGGTAAGTAGCAAAGAAACCTTGTATCAGCTTTTTGCTTCAATAGACAACGGTCCATTGGAAGAACCATATGTAGATAAGGTTCATATGTTCTACAAAGAGTGACTCCCTACTACCTTAGGAATAGGCAAGTGGCTGGAACTTTTACTACTTCCACTCCGCCCAATAATTTTAGCACCCCACCTGACCCCAATGCCAACAATAATCCTAGTTTTCCTCATGTTCCCACTTAATACCTCAACAAGAATAGGCCATTAAACCAGCCTCAAAACCAGCCACAAAACTAGCCTCAAGGTCAGCCCCACAATCAATCAAGCCAAACACAAGTCCAACCCGCTAGCTCTGCCATAGGTAGAGCCTTCAAAATTGAAATTGAACAAATGGGTGAATATGTTGGCGAGGAGTTCAAGAAGATCAAAATCAACTTGTCTTCCTTTGAGTTACTCAAGGTTCCTACAGTTAGGCATACCTTCTTTAGAGTAATTAATGGAACCTCCTCCCCCACGGCAACACAGGAAATTCCAGTCAAGAGAGTCTCTTTCGAAGACCCTCCAAGTGAACCTATTATTCAAAAAATTCATGGCAAGAAGGTCTATCCACCTCAAAATTAGCCAATGGGTAAGCAGCCTGCAAAGGAATTGGATCAGAACCATAGGAAAAACCCCAAGGACCAGCCCTCTGTGCAGACTAAGGATAAAGTCAGCGATAAAAAACAAAGCTCAAGTAGCTCAAGTGGACACGCCTATGGGACTATTCCAAGGAAATTTTGAAACATTGCCCTTCCTCACCACCATCCGGGTATTTGGAAAGAATTTGCACAATTATCTAATTGATTCTGGAGCATCAGCCAATGTCATGCCTCTAGCAATGTGTAAATCCCTTGGGATTACCCCCACACCTTCAAGAAAAAAGGTGACTCAACTAGACAAAACGGAGGTTAATATTGTTGGGGAGATGAACCATATCCCAATGAAGATTGTTGCAGATCCAAGGGTGCAGCAAGTTATCGACATCCAAGTTGCAGACATTCTCGATGCATATGGAATTATCTTGGGACAAAACTCCACCCCTGCTTTGAATGGCTATGTCACAACTGACTTTTCTCACATGTGGTTTCCATGGAAAGGGTTGCCAAACCATATTCAAATAGATTGAGAACCACGCATGAAGTTTATGATCACATAATACAACAACATCAATGAGGTGTTGTTTCCTAAAACATAATTGGAAAATTATTGCCCCTTTACTTATCAGGAAGAGTTGGAGCCTCAAGAAGAAGAACAAGTTGCAGAGGTCTTCTTGGTGCAATGCAGCCCACCAACTAACTTGGCTTATGCACCTCAAAGCACAAAAATGTTAGTGGGATCAGAATATGAAGAGCCTTGTGAAGACGGTAATCTAAGACTACTAGACAGATTCTAGGACTTCATGAAGAAGTGCATACAATATCAATTCAGCCTAGGGGCAAGGATGGACTTCCAAGACCTCTTGCTGCTTGCTACCAAGCTGGTGGAAAGTTCACAACACTTCCCACTCAAAGTTTGAGTGTTGCTTATGCCAAACAACAGTGGAACATATCAAAGGGTTAGTTCCTCCTCAGAAGGAGGTGCCAATAGGGAAGCCTACCCCCGATTATACTGAACCAACACCTACCCTAAAGGTTATGGATGCAAGCACGTAGCCAAAATGGAATGAACGCATTATTGGAACTAGAGTCAAAGAATCTTCCAAGTTCTTGACACTACGCTTCGATGGATCCAAGTAAAAGCAAGGAGCTAGAGCCAGGTTTGAACTCATCATCCCTACGGGTAAGACCTATTTTGCTGCCCACATACTTCAATTTTATTGCACCAATAATGTATCAGAATATGAAGCCTTGGTCCATGGTCTTTTAATGGCTTTGAGAAAGAATGTTAAAATGCTACAAGTTTTTGGTGATTTGAAATTAGTGGTCAAACAAGTCAAGAAATTATACTCATTCCATGACAGAAGGCTAGAAAACTATAGGCATAGAGTCTGGGATCTTTTAGAAAGTCTAGATGCATTTAATATATAGCTAATCCCACATTCTCAGAATCATACTGTTGATGCCTCGGCTCAAGCGGCCAGCACCCTCCAGCCCTTATCCTTGTCTGGCTTAAAGAAATTCACTATTGAGCTGACCTCAACCCCATCTGTCCCAGATAATGTCACTCATTTATAGGTATTCAATGATGATAAGCATATCCTGGAATTCATCGCTAGTTCTGACATGTTTGCAATGCAAATAATAAATGAAGTCAATCTTAAGGAAGTTGAATTAGATATAGAAGGGTTCATTAACCTCAAAACCAATATGATCCCCAGAGGTATGGTTCATCTTGAGTGCATATTCAACTTAGATTAGATTAGAGATCAGGATCAACAAATGAAGAAGTACGCCATAAACAACCAATGTGACACCCACAACCTCGAAACATTAACCGAGGAAGTCAAAAATGTGTTTATTGGCAAAGTGTGCACTACAGAAGAAAAGAACAGAATCGTTGATGCTTTGTGAAAGTATCATGATGTGGTAGCATGGATCTATGAAGACTTGAATACCTATGGTACCTCCATTATCACACATACCATTCCTCTCAAGCCCGATGTATGACCATTCCGACAAAGAAAGTGCCCCATCAATGCCTTGTTGGAGCCCATCATCTACAAAGAAGTGCAGAAACTAATTTCTGCCAAAATAATCTTTCCATTCAAGCACTCCATTTGGGTGGAAAATTTGGTCCTAGTCAGGAAAAAGAATGGAGAAATCAGATTGTGCATGGACTTTCACAATCTTAATAGAGCCTCGGAGAAAGACAACTATCCAGTGCCATCATTGGATGAGGTACTGCAGATCGTCAATGGCTCACAGATGATGTCCTTCCTGGATGGGTACTCCAGATACAACCAATTCATGGTGTAGTACAAATATCACCACAAAACAACATTCACCACCAAGTGGGGCACTTTTTCCTATAGAAGAATGCAATTTGGGCTCATTAATGTCAGTGCCACTTTCCAACATGCCATGGACATTTCCTTTAAATATTTGATTAGAAAGTGCATAATCATCTACATGGATGATTTGACTGTGCTCTCAAAGAAGTGGAGTGACCACATCTCTGATTTGTGCAAAGTTTTCTAGAGGTGTCGATAATTTGGAGTTTCTCTTAACTCAAAGAAATGCATCTTTGGAGTCACTAAAGGCAAGTTGCTTGGGCATGTTATTTCAAAACGAGGAATCTCCATAGACCCTGAGTGCATCCAGTCCTTGCTAAAGATCCATTTTTCAAGCAACAAGAAAGAACTCAAATCTTTCTTTGAAAAGATCAATTTCATCAGGAAGTTCATCACAAACTTCCCTGAAATTGCCAAGCCACTCAACACCATGTTAAAAAAAGATGCTAAGATTGAGTGGACTCCAGAAGCAAAGAAATCCTTCAGATAAATTAAGAAACTAATTGTTGAGACACCGGTGTTAGTCAGCCCAAACTATCTGAAGCCATTCTACATCTACTCAATTGCTTTAGATCACTCATGTGCTAGCATTTTAACTCAGAAGGACAATGACGGAAATGAGCACCCAATCGCCTTCATGAGTGATCCCTTGAAATATGTTGAATTAAGATATCACAATGTGGAAAAAAAAGCATATGCTCTTGTCAAAGGATTTAAGAAGTTCAGGCATTACATCTTGTGCAATAAGGTGTTCGCCATTGTTCCAGACCCAACAGTGAAGACACTGCTCATGCAAAATGAGTTGGGAGAACGAAGAGCCAAGTGGGTTACATTGCTATAGGAATATGACATAGAAATTCAACCAATGAAGTTGGTACAAGGACAAACACTCACTCAGATGATAGCTGAGATAGCAGCTAAAGTAGGACCTGAACTTACAGTTCAGCAATATCAACTTGAAGATGTTTCCCCAGGGGAATGGTATGATGATGTAGTCTACTATTTGTTGAGCCACAAGTGCCCACCTCACCTGCAAGGAGTTCAAAAACATGCTCTCCACCTAAAAATTAGTAGCTACATGCTGTAGAGATCCATACTATACAAGAAGAATCACAAAGGTGTATATATGAGATGCCTTGGCAAAGAAGAAGCAGACCGAGTTTTGAAGGAATTTCATGACAAATTTGGCACCGGTCATGGTTCTGGCCCTTCGACTGCTCATCAAATCTTATGATCAGGATACTATTGGCTGGCAATTTTCAAGGACACTCACAACCATGTCTACGCGTGCCATGTCTACCAGACTACCACAACCAAAGAAAAGAATGGTTTTGTCCCGCTACAGCCAGTTCTAGAGGTGAGACCATTTGCACAATGGGGTCTTGAATTCATTGGTCTGGTAAGTCCGCCGTCATCTACAGGACATAGGTACATTATAACTGCTTCTGATTATTGTACTAGATGGATAGAAGCCATTGCATGTAGGAAATGCACAACAGAGGTAGTTACAAATTTTCTTGAAAGTTTCATCTTGAATCGTTTTGGTTGCCCATATGCATTAGTATGTGATAATGGCCTAGCATTTTCCTCACTCAAATTCGCTAGTTGGGATTTTGATTATGGAATTTCCCTCAAATTCTTGTCTAACTACTACCCCCAGGGCAATGGCCTAGCAAAATCTATAAACAAAAACCTGATCACTGTGATTAAAAAACTACTTGATAGGAATCCTAAGGACTAGCATACCCAGCTTCATTTTTCCCTTTGGGCAGATCGCACACGCCATAAGGAAGCCCTTGGTGATTCCCCATTCCACCTCGTCTATGGCTTAGAGCCTATATTCCCAATCCACTTAAAAATCTCCACCCTCCAATTCATCAATGACATTTACATAGAAGGGGATCGTAGAGAAGCTCATTTGGCTGAGTTGTTACACCTAGAAGAAGTGTGTGATCATGCTATAGAAAATTTTTCCAAACATCAGGGCGTAGTCGAAAGATGGTTCAACTGCCGAGCCAAAATCAAGGCCTTTAGAATCACTGATCTAGTCCTATGTTGGGACAAGGCCCATAAGAAGAAAGGGGGACATAACAAATTCAACAAGTTGTGGCTTGGCCCCTTTCAGATTGCTGAAATCCTTGGAGACAATGCTTTCTGCCTAAAGACTTTAACTGGTGAAGATGTCTCATTTCCTGTCAATGGCCAACACCTAAAGCATTACTTCCAAGCCTGAGCTCTTTTGGAGTTGTTCCTATAAATACTTGTATATAGGTTAGTTTAGGTTGTTTTCAGTTTGCTTTCATCTCACTACTTTGCATTGATTTTCTTTTTTTTTTCTCATTTCTTGGTTCTATTTTGGCGAGGGTGTTCTATGTTTCTGCAGTAATGGTCATGCTCATTCAATGAACAGTTCACTCTATTATCCGCTCTTAGTGTTCTTTGGCTAAATATTCACTTTGAACTATTAGTCTCTGATAGTTGCCATGGAATGGTTTCCTCATTTGAACTTTGATGTAGGACCAGACCCTTGGTTGAATCTTCCTTTCATGTTCATCTCAAATCTAGCACAAAACACACATTAATGGTTTCCAAAGAGTTGTATAGCAGTTGTTATGATGACTTGGTAAGAAAAAAATATTAAGTCTGCTCCAGTGACCACTGTGGTTCCCAAACCCATAGTAAACTTCAATGCTTACACGGTTGAATAAAAGAGGAAAGTGTTAAAAGAAGTATCAAAAGAAAGAAATGAAATGAAATGATGAAATCAAGCAACCATATATGGGTGTGTGGATAACTCTATTGAGGCTATGGATGCCTAGCTGGCAGTAGAGTAATATCCATGGGATCACAACAACAACTCCACTGGGGCTATGGATGCCTAACTAGCAGTGAAGCAATGCCAGGTTACTTTTGGGGTTAGACAATTCTTGTAGCTTGCTTGGTTAGATTAGCTGCCACTTGTCATAGTTTCTAAAGGGAAGGGAATGAATTCATTGAACACACACTTCTAAGATGTTTTGTAGGTTGACTTAGCTAAGGATCCCAGTCTCTTAGTTCACTTTTGGATGCTCAGCCTTGGTCTGCGAAACTAGATATTTTAGGTTTTGAATGAGCATTTATCCTTAGAACGTTTGGGAGTGTTCTCCAGCAGAGTCACGATTTATTGTGCCTTTAGCACACATGCCCCATTCGAAATGAGTACCCTCTCTTTCCTTCACCTCGTCGGGTTGCTTTTGGTTGCTGCCTCATTTTGTGTGCCACTTGTTTGGTGTTCAAAATGACCAATGAGCCTTAGATGGTCCATCTTGAGTCGACCATGTTTTTGCCCCCTCAAATTTTCAAAGTTCTAAGTCTTTTTGGAATCCCACTAGTTGTTTTTCTTAGCTCTTCAAAGTTAGCATCCCTAGAGCCCATCAGGTCCGGCATGTCACAAAGCCCCTCCCAGGCTTCCGTCGCCTTGTCACCATTTCAAATGACCTTCCATTGGCAGTGTTCCACCCTTTGGAACCTAGAGCTCCTTTCGCCATCCATTTACCACCAAACTATCAAATGGCCATTAGCCAGTTGTCGTCTAACCGGCTGGTTCCACCCTTCTCGCGACCATTTTCAAATGACCTCTCACCAACCTTCGGCCCTCTATACAGTCATTGAATGAGGTGCATTTAATGTGATATTTTCTATAAATGGGCCACTTTCACCTATCATTTTCACCTATCAAACAATTAGAGAGAAGTCAAAGAGCCATCTTCCAGTGCCGCCTTTAATTCCAACAAGTGCCACCACCGATTCAAAGCATCTGCTAAATAATTTCTCGACCTCATTCATCAGATTTGTGAGGTAAGTTTTTTGCCCAACGCCTTGCTTCATTTTTTCTTTGATTTCTTGTAAAATGGATGAATTTAAAGAAGAGAAAACTCATGAACTAAGTAGAGTAAATTAAGGCACACAAAACCCATGTGCTCAAATCTTGAAAAACCCTAAAAATCACCCCGTTCACCAACTGCGGAACTTGCACTCTCTGCCATTTTTCATGAACAAGGGATTTCACCTACCACGAGCCCAAGCCTTCCCATCACTGTTTTCAACCTTATAAATACAATTAAAACATTGGGATGGTAAGCTCCTTCGCCAGGTCCACCATGGCAGGAGAACCCCCTCTCTTGGTCATCTAAACATTAGCGAAAAACTCATGAACTAAAGTGACTTCCATTAGATCATTCAGGTTCGCCTCCACGAAGTTCCGCATGCAGGCTGCCCTATGGTTTTTCCATTTCAAATGGCTAATAATGCACAACCTTCTACCCTCCAGGTCCCACTTCATTGATTGTTGAGATGAGAACTCTGCCAAACCTTAAGTCTTGATTCATCTACAAGCCCCGTCTTGCAGATTTTCGTCGACAGAGTGTCATCTAGTTCCGTCGTTTAGAACAGCTTTGATAGCCTTTCCACTCGACTGTTGAGCCCCGAGTCCTCCTCTGCTAGTTGAATTCATTTACAAATGACCAAGTGCCCAACACCTTTTTGAGTGCTGCCTAGTGGACCTCCGTCCGCGAGCCGCCACAGTAAGATGGTCATCTCTAACGACTTTTGATGAACAAAATTCCTCCCTCCAAGACTCGACTCCATTGCAGTCGTTTGAATGAAAATGTGAAGGTTGCTAAGTGGTCAACCTTCAGCGGGTTTCCCTTGTTAGGTCGTCGCCACAGAGACTCCGTCTATGCTCCGCCGTTCTAAACAGAA
This sequence comes from Sequoia sempervirens, assembly GCA_007258455.2. Taxonomy (NCBI): domain Eukaryota; kingdom Viridiplantae; phylum Streptophyta; class Pinopsida; order Cupressales; family Cupressaceae; genus Sequoia; species Sequoia sempervirens. The sequence continues at coordinate 33,640 of VDFB02038964.1, forward strand.
AGTTTCCTTCGTCCTTCCCTTACCCGGAACCCGGCCTCACCTTGGCCGCTGAACTTTCAAATGACAAGCAAAGTAATCGTGGATGCCCCATCTTCATTCGAACCTGACAAGGTGGGTTTCTCCCGTCGGGCCTCCGTCTGATTTCTGTTGTTCCAAATGGAAATCACCTAACATCCTCATGTCCATACCGACCCAAAATGCTTGAACTACAAGCGAGTGATGCCACCGCCTTCTAGGACACATCAGGCCCTGCTTGATGGAACTCTGCCCTCGGGATGTCATCTTACCAAAACCGTTTTCAACGATAAACTCCAAACACCAAAGCTTTCTCCTGGTCTCAATTGCTCAAAAGGTGATCTTAACGCCCTTAAATATTCAAAGTAACTTTGACCCACATGCCAAAATAGAGCAACCTCCTTGGCGGACCCCACAAACAGAAAAAATTTGAAGGCAGGTCGAGATAGGCGGGTCGTTGTGCCCTAATTGTCGCCCTCCTATAGCTGCTCCAAAATAACCATCAGCCCAAGGAGGTTCGATCCCTTGGACCCAAATTGCTCAAACTCCTCCCTACAAAATGTTAATGCCAATCTGGAAGATATGCTAAGATTCTTGAATGATGAATTATCTAATCTAATGTCGTTTTGTAGGATTTGGCTAACTTTCTTGTATCTTTTATGCTTGAATGTGCTTACCCCTCTCTCACCCACAGGATTTATGGAACCAGGTGCAGGACCCTTAGAGGCAGTCATAGATAAGGACGAAGGAAAGAAAAAAGCCAAAGCACCCCATAGAAAGGACGACAAGGACCATATGAAATACAAGTTCCAAGGGGAACCTCTTAAATCCAAGATCACCACAGCTTGGAAAGAGATCGCAGATACAAACATCGGACATGTAGACATCGAAAAATTTAGGCAAAGGGTCCATATCAACCCTACAACAAAGAGTGCAAGAAATATCAAAAGTAATGGGTTGGTTAAAGCTACAGGCTTCCCTCCTACCCTCATTTTCCTTGAGCTTGTTATGGCCTATAGAGAGGCATACCAGGAGGAGACCAGAACCATAGTAGACAGAGATGGAAATGTTTTTGTTGACATGTCTCCCAAGTCAATAACAAGGAATTTTCATATCCCTACCTTCGGAGAGATGGAAGTTCCAACCAAGGATGATGGCAAAGCAATGTGGGATCAAGATCCCCTCAAGTGTAAAAGCCTTATTAATCAGTAATGGTTGAAAAAGAAGAGGGCCAGTGCTGCAAAGGTTCCCCAGGAGCTCTTCCGCAATGACTTTTATGAGGATTACCATGACTTGGTGACCCTATTAAGCAAAGTAATGGGCCTTCCAAATGCTTCCTAATTCCAAGAATGGATGTTGTATTTCTTAGAAGAGATTCTCCATGGAGAAGCCAAGTTCTACTGGGCAGGGATAATCAGTGATTGCTTCCATGAGCAATTTATGGTTGTAAAGAAGACCTCCTGATTTTACATGACATCCTACTTGATCTATTCATTAGCTGAATGGATGCAATGCAAAGGCTTATTTAGAGCTCTAGATGAAGAACCAGGAAGGGAGCTAAATTTTTATGGCAGGTACCCTCAATTGCAATTCAGAAACTTCAAGAGGGACTACTATAGAGTCAATGCAACTTTCAGAGGTCATATTATCAGATTGCTCGGGGGTGACTTTGAGAGAGGAATCTCCCATATTTCAACCGCTTTCCTCAAAAAAATGTCCTTCTTGTTCATTCATTTTTTGAAGTTTACATACATTTGTGTTGAAGGCTTTTCAAAAAAATTGTACAAGTTGCCCTAGTATCCCAATGACCAGATAATACAATTAGAGCTCTCTTGGCAGCTATGGCATGCACATGCCCTTCTAAGAAGACAACACAAGGAGAGGATTCATTATCCCCTCTCCTTCGTCCAAGGGCTATATGAACTCCACGCATCCTAGTGTGTCGACAATTCAAACAAAGAGATTGTGGAGTATCACTTGAGGTTCCACACTGTCTGATCATGAATGAAACCCTATGGTAAGTTGAAAAAGATTGTCACAATAGAATACACTCATAGGCATAATGTTGAGGATTTTTTGGCTAACTGCAAAGATTATAATAAAGTGCGAATGAGGCACTACATGCGAATGACAATATATTTTGTACAAAGGATCAACCTATTCCCAATGTTGGATCAGGTAGCGGAAGATGAAAATACAGTAATGGATCCTCGATACAATGTAGTTTCCAACCTACAACTACCACTGATCAGTTGGAATGAGCAAAAGGTTGACGACCTTGATATTCTAACCAATCCCATCGAGGCTAGAACAAAAGAATGGATTGATGGGAAAATTTCCCAATTGAAGCATAAAGGGGTCACTTTGACCTATGAGGGGCTTGAGGAGGGGCCTGCAAGTGAAACGAACAATGGGATAATTGTTGTCCCATCAGGAGAGACTTCAAAATATCCTCTATCCACCAGGTCAAGGAAGAGAAAAGAATTTTTTGAGAAAAAACCCAACCCTAAGGTGTATGCGAGAAAATCTTCAGAAGGTGAACCTTCCAAGAAACATAAGAAATCGGGTAGTTTCACAGAGACTCCTACCATCCAGGAGGACCCTCTCTGCGAAGGAGAAGAACTATAGGTTGAGCAACCACAATCTCCACCTATTGCCTCTGATACTACCATTACAACCAATGTTGCCCCTCCGCTTGTTTCTCAAGAAATGGTTGCTACTTCTCCACCTGTGGTGGATATCTCGGTCCACCTTGCCTCTTCTCCACCCATTGTGCAGGTTGTAACTATTGACTCTTCTTCTTCCACCACCTCTCCACTTTCCTTTGCCTCCATGTCTCTAACATCACTTCCCCCAACAATAGCAACTATGTCAATGCCCACACTCTCACTTCCAAAGGCCTTCTCCTAGAATATGCAAAAAATTCCTATGGAGCTATCAAGAGTACTAATGAACCCATCCATTCAGGTTTCCTTTGCATAGATTCTTGCTAATATTCTTGCCTCCACTCCTCCAACTGAACAACCATAGATGAAATCCACAATGGAAATATTAGAAGAACTAGAGTGGCAAGAGAAGGAAGCCACAAACGAGATTGAGGAGGATGCAAATGATTACCATGAGCATCCTAAGTTCCAACACCTACCAATTGATGAGGTGGTGTGTGAGGGTGAAGAGATAGGATCCTCTGAGGGTGATGAAGAAGATGTTGGCACCAAATAAATTATCAAAACCTTTGATGTAGATCTCGAGGAAGAGTTAGTTCGACAGTTAAAGAATGTTGGAGAAGAAGTGGAAAGACCACCTTCCAAGGAAGAAAAGGAATCAAGTGACAAAATGGAGGAGGATACTGAACCTCCAACTGGGGAGCATGATGAAATCCCCAAACATGATGAAGAAATGCCCCTCTAGGAGGAGCAAGAAGAGAAATAAAAGAAAGAACATGAGGATGTGCCACCCCAGCACAAGGAAGAGGAAAAGAAATTGAGATCCAACACATCGATGAAGAGGAAGAAGGTGATCATGAATCATCAAAGGGGGAGTATTAGATGCTTGAATGGCTGGAGAAACAACTAGAAAAGAAGACCCCAAGCCCAAAGGATCCAAGGGCAAGGTTGGAGGCCACCTTGGCCTAAACTTAGATAAGCACAAAGAAAGAGAAGAAACCTAACGTCATATCTGAGCTGACGATGGATGCCTCCGAATCTAGAACTGTGCAAATAGCCACCCCAATGGTGAATGAAGAAAGGGTAAGCTACAACATCTCCACCCTTGATCTGGGGATAGCCAAGAGAGACCATAAAATTGATCACCTCCAAGGGTTTGTTGCCACCATCGGGCATCTGATGCACAAGGATAAGATTTCAAAGGAGGAACTAAAGGCATGGGTGGATGATTTGACAGCCTATATTCAGCAATGGTCATCAGTGGAAGAGCTTCCCACCACATCCTTGGCGCCACCACAATTATTGTCCAAGGACCATATTGATCAGCTTGACAAAAGAAATAATTGGATGAAAGCCAAGGAGGATTGGTTTAGACATGTCGTCTACAATGACAACAAATAAATTCTTGGAGTTGCAAAGAGTGCTCAAGGGAATAAGGAAGTTATGCACTGACTTCCCTAAGCTATAGAGGATCGCGTACCCCAAACTTGAGGCTATCCTCAAGGTACCTGTTGGATCCTGGGAAAAGGAGTTTTCTTTGGAAAAAGATGACCATTGGCTTGTAGAAACATGGAAGCTAGACCTAAATCACAGAAAAGAGGTATTAGAACAAGTGCTCCATGAAGTGGAGATTGAGATAGATTGGATCAAGGAAGTCTAAGCTATTTGTGAAGAATATATAAAGCTGATGACAAACTTCGATGTGCCATCAATTGAGTTAGATCCTGAGAAGATAAAGCCCTACTTCCACAAGAAGATGGAGAACGGGACTACGAATGTACTGATGCCCGATTTCATGGGCTTGGTTGCTCAAGCATTTACTTAGTCTGAGCAGGTAATTAAGAATGCACAAAAAATTGACAAGGATTGGGATGTTGTCACAAAAAAAATCAAGGAGATTCAATTTTCAGGTAATCCAATTTGATATATTGGAATGGGATAAGCTTTGTGCATTGATTAGAAAATCTGTGGAGTACACCATCATGAAGAGAAATGAAGGAATTATTATGATTGATGATGAATTCCTCACAATGTAGCTACAGAAAAGGGAGATCAGCAAAAGATAAAATTGTTGTAGTGTTGCCACATGAAGACAAAATAGGGAAAAAGACAAGAATGTAATTTTAAATTGTAATATTTTTGGGGGTAGGTGAAACCCTAGTTTGTAGTGAATCTTGGCCACACAATGCAAATCAATCTTGGCCATTCATTTTTCTTTTGGAACACTATAAATAAGGGGTCTCCTCTCATTTTCAAGAGAGAGTTGGGTTATTGTAATGACATGCTGCTGAAATTTTAATAGAAGTTCATGCTTTTGGTGAATTCTTGAGTTTTAGTTGCATGTTACATGGTTCTTCTCCCATAGTTAGTTAATTTGAGTAGATTTACTTTGTTTTTCTTCATGTTTTAGCTTGCTTTAGTAGATTAGGTAAGGTTGTTCATTGGTTTTGAAGCATTTTGTTGTGTGTTGGCAACCTTTCTGGTCCATAATTTTTGTTGTTTATTGATGGTAGACAGTTGTGTAAAGTTAGTCTGGACTTAAATTGAAAGTTGCTCTAAATTTCCATCGTTTGTTCATGCTTATGGTGAATGAATGATTGAATATCTATAGTCCTTAGAAGCTTGTACAAATTTCATTAGACTATGATTTAGTCTGGTTAAGTGAAATTCTATTTTAGGAAGGTTGTTTGCAGTAGAATCCTCCATGATCACTATTCACTACTAAATTTCAGATCCAGGAACCTCTTCTCCTCCCTGCCCTTTTTCCCTTTTTTTTTTTAGAAATGACCTATGCTAAGGTTCATTGCACATTGTAAAGCCAAATCTCAAGCTGAAATTGGAGTTTAAGACTATTGTTTGAACCTACAGCAATTGCACACCAATTTCCCCATCTCAGGAACTCCATTTCAAGATTCACCTTCCCTCCAGCTTAACTCTATAATTTTTCCCAGTGATTACCAACAAAATAACATTGAACCAACTGATAAATTCCATACATGTCATAACCTGACACCCAAGAGACCTTGGGGTGATTTTTAGCAACTTGTTCGAGATTGCCTTTCAAGAGAGGTAGTGCACCTATGCACTACCTGTGTTGAGAAAGTGCTAAAACACCTATCAATAGGGAAGAGTATATATGTACACTTCTCACATCTACTTTGACATACATACAAATCTACACACAAGAAAATTTAATATTGTCTCAGTTATGGCTTTCGTTATGTGCAAATGGTTGTAATATATTAAAATGGTATGTTTTGGTTTGCATAACGCAATGCTAATTGTTGTTCTCTAGCTTTGGCCATATACTTTCATTTGCAATGCATAATAAAATAGTTAATATTATAGAGTTTATGCTATTATCCAAAAGGAATTCTTGACTATCATAGCAACTGATTTCATTTCGACTATCCACAGAAATCTACATAGGTGATATTAGATGCAGTAAACATTATTATAAAACAATAATAATCAACAATGGCCAATGGAATCTAACACAATGTGTATAAGATTAACTATTTTATTCTATTTCAACCATAACCTGAGACATAAACCCCCAAGCAAGAACATATATTGTCCACCACTTTGATCAATGGTGAAACTAATCTTTTTTATCGTGCACTTAAGATAGAGGCTATCATTCCAACAAGTTCTTCTTGAGCCTGGGAGAAATAATAACTAAAAAATATTTTGTGAAGGTGGTTGGAGATTATTTTGGTTTCTTTGCATTAGGTGATGGCTGCAAAATCAGTACATGCAGTCCATAGATTGAACAATATTGATATTAATAAACAACACAGCCTTTTCTAAACAACAATAGTCATTTTCACAAAGAATGTAGTATTTTCTCAATAGCACCTTATCAAAATTTAAAGCAATCAGCAATACCTTATTGCAGATAAAACAATATAGCTTGCAAAAAACTACAAGCCACAAATCAAACAATATGACAAATGGTTTTTCCGATATGCACCTCTTCCCGCTTGCTTCAAACAAACCTCTTTGTGCTAGCTTCCTCTAGGTTGCCTTGTTTCTCCAAGCCTGCAAACATAGCCAAATAACGGAAACCATAAATAGAAACACACAAAAATTCATAGTATGAAATACATGCAAAACCATACACACAAAATGCAAACCATAAATGATTTAATATTTTGTTCTTAGAAACTATATAGCATTTTTCTCAACAACAACTTATCAAAATTTGAAGCAATCAACAGTGCTTTATCGCAAATCAAACAATATAGCTTGGCACAAAGCGTGGACCACAAATCAAAAAATATCGCTAAGGGTTTTTCCGACATGCACCTCTTCCCGCTTGCTTCAAACACACCTCTTCCCGCTAGCTTTCCTACACAAAATTGGGCAAAATATTTGTTGAAAATGATACGATGTAGCCTAGGCTAGAGTATAACAATCAAGAATGCCTTATGGAAATCAACATAAATTGTATAACGTTCACTATTTTTTAGCATTGTACCCATGGTGACACAATGAAGGGAATGAATCAGAAATTCTTTGCCTTGTACAACACCTTGTCGATAATGAAATAATATAGCCAAGGCTAGAGGACAATAAACACGAATGCTTTGTTGAAAAGAAGAAAAATTGTATAAGATTAACTATTTTATTGTGTTGTAGCCATTAGCGGAAAACAATGGTACATACATTTTTGCACGTAGAGAATGATAGCCTGTATGTTAAATGTTAAGGGAAGAGTAATGTCACAATTGATCAGAGTGATAGAAAATGCCTTGTTTTCTTTTGTTTTACTTTATTTCTCCTATGTGCAGATATGTTTGTATACAATACTAGATGCAAATTTGATATTGATACATACTTAGGCGTGCTTTGAATGATAAGCAATATTTTAAGTGTTGTATGGAACATTGATGGCCACATTGATCGTAGTGATGGACAATGTTTCTCCCCTATGTGTAGATATGTATGTATGCTATAGTGGATGCAAACAACATTGATACATAGTGATTGCTATGTTAATTTTTGTTGGGACATTCTTGGAATGAAAAGTTTTTTTTTGTTGTTATATGGAACATTAATGCCGCCATTAATCGCACTAATGGACAATGTATGTTCTAGGTTGCTTGTTTTAGAAGAACATAGATTGTTTTTGAAATCATTTATGAAGATTTCTATAAATGTGACTTTTATATTATTTCTTTTCGGTCATATTCTAAATGTCCCAACAAAAATATTGAAATATAAAAAAGTTTGAAATTTAAAAATTGGGAATGGAGCTCATTAGCCTTTGTTGGTTTAATTGAATATTTGGCTCTTGTGTTGTTGTCACAATAGAGCTTGTGGCCAGCCACCGGCGTTGCAGCTCTATCCTTTTCAAAGAGAATCCCCAGTAATGTCAGTGGACTCTAGCTCTCCCCAGGCTACTCAACAACCCTCATGCGTTGATCCCATAAGTTTGTTCCTTGTTTATTTTTTGTTGCTGACACTTGTATTTGATGTTTTCCATGTGCATTCAGCGAAATGCAAACATTCTTTTCTTACATTTGCAGCCCTTCTGGTGTATAGTCTGACTAATTTATATTTGAGGTATTTATGTGGCCTTCACGTCTTTGTTTGTTGGCTATTTGGGAGTAGTTTATGTGTATCTATTTATATGTCTTTCATTTTAGTGTACTTGCATATAAATTTAATTTTGTTGTGATATTTCCTATGCAACATCTAGTGATAATTGTCGCCTACATTTTGCATAATAATTTTGTGATTTAGCCTGAGCGTAGCTGCACATGTATATATCTAGATTTAGACTTGTTGATATGTGTAATTGCATTTAATGTTATAGTTATATATATATATATATATTTGTACTTGCATTGTGAAGTATAGATGTGGGTGACTATGTATGTTTTACGGATCAAAGTGTAGCTCTACACTGAACAATGCCTAAGTGAAAATAATCTAAAGTTCTAAATTACGGTGCTGAGTTTTCGATGCAACCTATTATTCCACCCGCCAACAAAATATGCAGCCCATACATAAAGCAATGTTGTCGTCACAAGCTGTGTCAAGTGATGTTTATTTCATTTTCCTAGGCAACAACCATATGTGTCTAGATTTAAACTTATCTATATTTGTTCTTGCACCTATTGATAGGTCATTGTTGGGAAAATTATTTTCTAGGTCTTTGTTGAAATCATCATTGTCTCATTCAAGGCTTTTGTTTTGTGCTGATGGTTGCAACACCATACAGTTTATGTTTTTTTTCTACAAGGCATTGTTTATTGTTGTTCTATAGCTTCTTAGTGTGTGCCAGCCACCTCCACCACCTTTTCCATAGCCGCTGAAAGCCTTGTGATATGGGAGGGTTGTTGGCTAGCCGGGAGGTTGTCGGTTTATATTGTTCTCTACAAGGCATTGTTGATTGTTGTTCTCTAACTTTGGCTGTAAGTTGGGGCTACAAAACTGCAGTCAACAATGCTTATTTGTAAATGGCATAAAAAATTTAGTTGCTTTGGTGACCTCAGAATGCTAACTATTTTTTTGGCCATATATGTCGACTATTATATTGCTTATTTTGTGTATTTATGTGGACTGTTTGATTGCTTTATAGCTTTTTCCACTACATAGAAACCATAAATTAAATTAAATAATATGTAAGAAGCTATTCAACAACAATCAAGAATACGTATATATCTAAATCTAACATCAGATTTATAAATATCGGTGTGGCTTTTGTTTTGAGCTGCATATATATGCATTGCATGCGTTGGATCCATGTGTAGCATTTTGTTACTTACAAATATATAAACACAAGAAAGTGTGTGTTCGTTTTCTTATGTTTCATTTATTTTTTCCTTTGTACAAATATATATGTATGTGAAATTAGATATAGGCAGCGTTGATATATACTGCTCGCCATGTTTATTGTTTGGGGAATTCTCATGGCAACATTGTTTCATGTATGGGCTTCATATATTGGGGATGGTCGCAATAATACCTTGGATTTAAAACTTACCGAAGTAATTGAGAAGTTTATGTTATTTGGACTAAGGCATCGTCCAGTGTTGGGTTATAGATTTGGTTGCACAAAATATGCAACAAACATTGTAGCCATAGGTTGTATAGTAAGTATACTAAGGCACATTGGTTTTACCATTGAACAGACTGGTGGACGATGAATGTTCTTGCTCGAGGGTTTGGTGAGAGTCGATGGGGCTCCATGACCCAATATGGTAGGGTGGAAGCAAGCCTCATATTGTTGTGTTTCATTTCATATTTTGCATGTGCAAATCTATGTGTTTTGAACCATTGATGCAAACAATATTCATATGTTTGAGGTCCACCTATGGATATATATGTGTTTTGTCTGGACATAGCTTTGAATACATATATATGTGTATAGATTTTCCTTTCTAAACATATATGTAGATTGTTTTATTGCTTTCCACCCATACCCACTACATGCAAATCATAGATGAAATAATATTTTTCCAGCTATTCAACAACAATCAACAATGTGTATATATGTTCAGTTAACTTTTCAGACATATATATTGATGTGGATTTTATTTTTCAACTTGAAATATATGTATTCCATGTGTTGGATGTATACGTACGAATCTGTTGCTTGGAAATATATTCACGGAGAAAAGTATGTGTGTCTTTTGTAGTGTTTTATTCCTCTTTTCTCTGTTGTGATATGTGTGTATGTGAAATTAGATGCAGACAACATTTGTACATATTTGTTGCTCTACTTATTCTTTTCATAAGACAAGGTGGACAGTGGGCCTTCTTTTTTTCTTGCTCATTTTAGTTAGCCTATGTACAGATATGTATGTTTGTGAAATTAGAGACACACATCATTCATCCCTATGTGAATACATGTATCTATGTGAAATAAAATGCAGTCAACATTCATATATGTTGCTTGATATGCTTATTCTTTTCATAGGTTAATTACGATTTATATGTGATATATGGTTCCTATCCACTGGGAATGGTTGCAAAGTGATAAAATGGTCCATGTTCTTCATGATGGGTTGTTGTTGGCTATTTTTGTATCATTTCAAGGGTAGTTGTTATTTTTCTAGGCCTCAATAGCGGTTTGATCAATGTTTCATCTCACACTTGATATACAGCCTTCCACTGTAACAAACCCTTATTGAGGTCTAGACAGGTAACAACTATGCTTCAACATGAACATTGAGTATTTTATTACTTTGTAAACATTGCGACCACACAGGAACCATACACCAATTAGTGCTAATGTGAACCAGTGTTTAATTTTGTTGGTCTTCTCTATCAACACACCAAATGCTTCAAATTTAAAAATCAAGAAATATCCACTAGTTTTATCCTGACCAAACCCCCCCAACGCCGAGAGGCTCAAAAGATGAGAAGTTTGATGAAAATTTTGACCAAAGTTTACACAAATAGGGGGTAACTACACATCCTACATGTGAGTTACAGTTACACGAACGGTGGCATAAATATTGCATCTGGCACTTGCAATACAGCTTTCCATTCAAAAAATGCAGCAATAGAATAAACATAGATATCAATTTGTATGAATATTGTCTACACCCACTATGACATATATAGGTATCTGCACGTAGGGAAAATATATTGTCTGGTTCATTGCAATCAATGGTGGCATCAAACAAAATATCATAGTAAGAAACCTATGCCCAGTTGCCAATCGAATAAAACATAAACTGTATAACATTAACTATTTCACTTCGTTGCAACCATAACCACACAATGGAATCCTTAAATCAGACAACCTTGGTTTGAACACCAACCCGGAAGGGGAAACCTACAAAACAAAAAAATCCACAGTTACAAACTAATGCAAAACTATAGCCACAAAATGCAAACCTTACACCAAACAATATTTGATTCCACAAACAATGTAGTCTTCCCTCAACAACACCTTATCAAATTTTTGAACACCCAACGGTTCCTTATCACAAATCAAACAAAATAGCCTACCACAGACCGCAGACCACAAATGAAACAATGTCACATAGGGTTTTCATGATATCTACCTCTTCGCACTTGCTTCAAGCAGACTTCTTCCCGATAGCTTCCTCTACATTGCCTTGTATCTCAAAGTCTACAAGAAAATTGCATAGCCTAATCAGTTTTAATTTGTTGCAAACATAGCCATGAAACAAAGGCCATAAAGAGAAACCCACAAAAAATCATAGTCACAAACCCATTCAAAACCATAGCCACACAATGTGAGCCTTGAACGAAAGAATATTTGTTTCCACAAATAATATACTTTTTTTCTCAATAGTACCTTATCACAAATTGAACAATATAGGGTGCCACAAACTGTGAACGAAAAATGGAACAATATTGCAAAGTGTTTCTCGATATACACTTCTTCCTGCTTGCTTCAAACACACCTCTTCCTACTATCTTTCTTGCACAAAATGGCCAAACAAATATTTCAGGTGACATATTTCTTTTGCTTTTACAACCATTCCCCCATGAGAAAAGCACAAAATAGCTTGCTACCACCTTTACAGAAGCTACATAAGGTTTGATCAAAATTTCACCCTCACTGAAGCTTTCCCTCCTTGCTCATACTCTAATAGCAGGTATAGCAACAGAATGACACCCAACAATACCTTATTCAAATATAGCCTTTTCAACATCCCTTTTGTGAAAATGAAACAATGTAGCATAAGCTAGAGAACAAAATTAACAATGCTTGATGGAGTCAAACATTAAACCCATGCAGAACAATGGCCACGAAACACCAACCATAAATGAAACAATATTTATTTTAACAAACAATATAGGCTTTTCAAAACAATTCCTTAAGGAAAATTCAAACAATACAGCCTTTTCAACAACACTTTATTGAAAACGAGAGAATATACCCCAAAGTAGACAACAACAATCAACAAATCCTGAATAGTATTAGCAATATAATCCCTTTACAGACATAGCTACAAAGCTGAAGCAATAAACAGAATCCCACACAAAAAAATTGTAGTGGAAAGGCCATGTGAAAATATACTATTTTTCTCAACAAAACCTGATCAAAAATTGAAGCAATATGGGCTTCTCAACAGCATCTTTTTCAAAATGAGATAGCATAGCCTAAGGTAGAGAATAGTAATCAACAATACCTAATGCAATCAAACATAAACTATATAACATTAACTATTTTACTTCATTGCAACCATAGTGACAAAACGAAAGCCATAAATCAAACAATATTTCTTTCGACAATGAGCCAGATGGACAGAGGCATAAAACACAAAGATTCATAGTAACATACCCTTGCAAATGATAGCTATAAAATGTGAACCATGGATTAAACAAAAAAAAAAATTACAAACAAAATAGTCTTTTCTCAACAGCACCTTATCAAAATTTGAAACAATCAACAGTGCGTTATCAAAGATCAAGCAATATAGCCTGCAACAACCCATGAACCACAAATGAAACAATATTGCAAAGGGTTCTCCCAATATGCATGTCTTTGTATTGCTTTTGGATTCATTGGGCCATGCAAAAATAGAAAATATGCTCTAGCCACCTTCACAAAACTTCACAGCAGGCAGTTGGACTTGCACCTTCATAGAAGCTCGGCCTCTTGGCATCAACATTTACTATTCTATGGTGTCAGTATAGTGGCAATGGTTGTGCCAACACCTGCTATTCAAAATGTGAGCAGAGATAGTGAAATTATTTACAATTTTCAATAAGGAATTGTTGGGTGTTCTTCTGTGGCTTTACCTCCTTTCACAGCTATGAGCCAAGATTGCGAGCTTCTTTGAAGGTTAAAGTTCGATCGGCCTTTCCAACAAATGTAACAATATGTATCTATATCTATAAGTTTCCATTCATCTATATATCTATATTGTCTATATCTATATTTTCTACATCTAATATTGTCTATATCTATATTTTCTACATCTAATATTGTCTATATCTATATTTTCTACATTTCTACATGTAATTTTTGTTGCAAGATGGTATGTCCCTTGGCCTTCCTTGCAGCACAGCACTTGGGTTTGTGACATGGTCTAACCACCTCCTGTGGATCTTAACTAAAGCTTGTATCAAGCATTGACAAGTCAACCTTTTGGTGCAATGGCAAGGCCAACAATTGGTATCAGATTTGGTCACCGATTCAAACCCCTTGCTTGTGTTGGGGGGGGGATTGTTGCAAGATGGTGTGTCCCTTGGTCTTCCTTGCAGCACAGCACTTGGGTTTGTGACATGGTCTAACCGCCTCCTATGGATCTTAACTGAAGCTTGTATTGGCCATTGACAGGTTGACCTTTTGGTGCAACAGCAAGGCCAACACTTTTTTAGTCTGTATACTTCCAAAAAACAAATTCTTACATATGCATCCAATGCATGATGTTGGGTTGTATTTTTTGGCATATTAGTTAAGTGTACCTTTTTAGTTATTATTTCTTCTAGGCTCAATATGGACTTGTTTGAATGATAGGTTGTATCTTAAGTGTGATAAGAAAGATTGGTTTCACTATTGATCAAAGCGGTGGACGATGTATGTTCTTGCTCGAGAGTTTGTTGAGAGCTCGTGGGCCTCCATGCCCCAATATGGCAGGGTGGAGAGCAGGCCTTGTTTTTTTGTATTTCTTTTCATTTTTTTTATTTTTTTATTTACCTAGATTGTAGGTCTTTATGTTGGTGTTAGATAGGAAATTTCTTTTCATGTGACAAGCACTACAAAGAAAGAAAAGCAAATAGATCTTTAGTCAACATAAATTGTAAGAAAAATCCAAAGTCGCAATTAGCCATGGGTGTTTGGCATTCAATCCAACATGAAAATTATGTCTGGAGAGTCTTGCATGGAAGGGAAAATTGCATACAAATCTGACAATAACAGCATGCACTTACCTTCAAAGTTAATTCTTGCAACTGACTATTTTTGTTTTAACCCTTGTTTCTAAATTATGGGACTGAGTTTTAATAAGAATAGTGAATAAAATATATGAATATTGTCTATATCTAATGCCATGTACATAGATTTCTACATGTACTTCTTTAGTATGTATATTTCCAAACAATAAATTCCTACATATGCATCCAATCCATAACATTGGATTGTATTTGTTGGCATATTTTTTAAGTGTACCTTTTAGGTTATTATTTCTTACAGCCTCACAAAAGGAGTTGTTAGAATGATAGGATGTATGTTATGTGTGATAAGAGAGATTACTTCCACCATTGATCAAAATGATGGACAATCTATGTTCTTTCTTGGGGGTTTGGTGAGATCCCATGGGGCTCCATGACCCAATATGGTAGGGTGGAGAGCAGGCCTTGTTTTGTTGTTTATCATTTCATATTTTCTATTTGATGTTTAGTTATATTGTGGGTACTTGTGGAAATGGTTTTATTCACGTATACATTTACGTATGCATATACATAAATCAAAAAATAATCTGCCACCTTTTCCCCGACGTTGGAGAGCTCAAAAACTAGGAAGGCTAACAAAAATTCTGACCAAAGCTCACCAAAACCAAAAAACAACCCACCACCTTTTCCCTGGCACCGGAAAACTCTAAACCGGTGGAAATGTATATGTATATGTATATATGCATGTGCACTCAAAAAACTGTATTCCCAATACGGTAGGGTGGAGAGTATGTCTTGTTTTGTTTTGTTTAGGTGTTTGCAAGCACATATTTGTCTTTAGCGTAATATATGTATATGTGTATGTATATATGCATGTGCAATGGAAAACATGAATTTTTTATAGATGGAGACTAGAATGAAGGCATGATGCACAACCATAGGAGCAACAACGTTACACTCTTCTTTAAATTGTACATTGTACCTTTCATTCATTACAGTCTCCATTGAAAATTCATTTCATATGTATAGCTACATTTGCAAATACATTTGCATATGCATATGCTTTGATTGTTGTTGATAGATCATTATTGGGGAAATTATTGGTGAATGTGCATGTTTCTGATTTTTAAATCTTTTACTTTTGCACCATATTTTATATTTACAACCAGCAAATCCCTAGATATGCATCCAATGCATGATGTTGATTGTGATATCTTAGCAATAATTGTTACTATGAAAGGTTCTATATTGGGCATAATAAGTAGAATTGGTTTCACCATTGATCATATTGGTGGCCAATGTATGTTCTTGCTCGGGGGTTTGGTGAGAGCCCATGGGGCTCCATGGCCCAGTATGGTAGGGTGGAGAGCAAGTGTTCCTTTGGTTTGTTTCATTTTGTATTACCTTTTTGTTGATTGGTTGCATTGTTGCTTTTTTATTTGGCGTACACATCCTTTTATATTTCCAAGTAGCAAAACCCTGCATATGCATCCAATGTATGATGTTGGTTGTGACTGCTTGCCTATTATTCCTTTCTACCTCAAAAAGGGATTTTCTAGAGAGATAGGTTCTATATTGACTGTGATAAGCAACATTGATTTCACCATTGATCATAGTGGTGGACAATGTGTGTTCTTGCTCGGGGGTTTGGTGAGATCTCATGGGACTCCATGACCCAATATGGTAGGGTGGGCAGCACGCCTTGTTATGTTGTGTTTCATTTTATATTTTCTATTTGTTGTTTAGCTACATTGTGAATTGTTGAGCTGGTGTTTGCAAACACATTCTTGTCTTCATTGTACTATATGTATATGTATATGTATATACATGCATGTCCAATAAAAAACATGGAGTTATTTTAGATGGAGAGTGTAATGAAGGAAGGGATGATGCACAACCATAGGTAGTAGCAGCAGTGCACTCTTCTTTAAAGAGTGCATCGTACCTTCCATTCATGACACTCTCCATTGAAAATAGATTGCATATGCATACATACATTTGCAAACACATTTCCATATATGTTTACTATGGTTATTGTCAGTAAGTGACTATAGGAAAAAGTATTTTTCTATGTGCGGGTTTTTTGTTTTCTAAATTTTCCCTCCCCCGCACCATGGTTTTATATTTGCAAGTAGCAAATTTGTATATATGCATGCAATGCATGATGTCAATTGTGATGCCTTGGCTATTATTCCTTTTAGGCTCAAAAAATAACTGTTAGAATGAAAGGTCCTATATTCGAAGTAATAAGCAACATTCATTTCACCATTGATCACAGGGCAGAAATTTGTGGACACAGTTGAGCTCATAGCATTAAGGAGACTTCTTTTTTAGAATAGAATTTAAGTATTAAACTATGTATCATTATACTTGACAAATTACTAGTATATGCGACATGGTTTAACACTAAAAATGCTTTGTTGAAAAGAAGTCTTGTCAATGCATAGTGTTACCATTAATTTATGTCCATAAGAAAATTTAGTATTGCTAGCCGCTTCTCCAATAAGATTTTTCTCATAGGGCTTCATGAGCCAGTATAGTGGGGTGGAGACCAAGCGTTCCTTTCGTCAGTTTCATTTTGTATTAGCTATTTGTTCATTGGTTGCATTCTTTATTTTTTAGTTGGAATTTGGAAGCACTTTTAAATACATTGCATATGGATAGATACTTTACATATACATATACATATGTGTATGCTTTGGTTGTTCTCCATAAGGAATTGTTGAAGAAAACAATTGTGCCATGTGTGGGTTTTCCTTTCTTTGTGCATGGCTTTATTACTATGGATTCTTTTTTTTTGTGAGTTTCCCATGTAGGTCAATGTTCAAACCAATATTATTTCATTTTTGGCTTTCATATTGTGTTAATGGTTGGAACGTAGTAGAATAGTTCATGTTATATAGTTTGTATTGCTTTCCACAGGCCATTATTGAGTGTTGCTATCTACCTTTGGCTACTTGTTGCATATTCAATAAGCTTGAGCCCTTTAGTTATGCCATTTCCCTTTAACTTGGTGTTTATAACCATTTTATTTTTTTCTTAATATTATTACTATAGGCTTCGTAACCTTCTTCAAGTTCCACTGCTCCATCAAGTGTGGATCATAAAAAGGCAACAAAATTCCAAAGAAACTAGCTTTATTATGCACGCCACAGAGACCAAATTTGCACAAGTTGTCGAGCCAAGTACTTGCAATAAATATTTGCTCTAGCCCCACCTAGCTTGGTGCAAAATGCCTAGGTAGGCACACCACTATTCCAAGCAAGCTCGTCGGCAGAACTTGATTATTGGTGCACCCCCACATCCCCCACCCCTTCGCAGCTGCTACACAACCATTGCAATGAAGCTGCATCCACAATACCTAGTTGTACACCATCACAAACCCTTCCTAGCCATGGTTTTCTGATATCGAAAACCCAACGCTCAAGCAACATCTTTGGTGAAACTTTCTGCATTGCTATGCAGTCCTTCCGTCGGCACATCAATGCTTTATCTAAATTGAAATTTTTTGTTGTTTGCAATGAGAGCTATGCTAACATGAGAGTTTGAGCATCTAACACAAGTGTCATGTGTTTTTGTTATGCTTCTGAAAAAACTTTCCATAGATTTTTCCTAACGAACAAGATGGATCCAAGGCCACAGCCAACCGTCCTTGCAAAGCTTACACAAGTCAAAGAAATGCTTATAGCTAGAGTTGCTCCAGTTTTGTAAGTAACCCATGCTAGAGGAGGCCAATACAAATATAGTGGCCATACTATAAGCTTCCCACAAGACATCATAGCCATTACAACTTTGTTGTCACGTCGTCTACATGACCTTGAAGTCGTGATTGTGTGAAGAATTGGCATTCAGGGGACAAACTATGATTGCTATGTTGACAAACATAATGTCATCGCTGCATTAATATATAAAATTGAGAATGACCCATACTATAGTGATGTTGCAATAGATTGTGATGCTTTAAATTTTTTTCCTTCTACAAGTACTGACATCTTTGAACTTTTACACATAATGGAAGAACTGAGACATAACACAACTAAACCAATGACAGCTCTAGAAAGTGTTATTGATGAGAAAGTTGGCCTTGAGGACTCATCATCATTTATTCCATTGATTCCCAACCCTCCTTGAGAATAGTAGGAAATTAGAGATGCCTTGCAAATTAAAGACACTAGTCAAAATACTTTGCCTTGGCCTGAAATAAATTCTAGCCTTATCAATGAATATAATACAGAAGGGTTATTAAGCATAGCTTTTCCAATCTTGTTCCCCATTGGCATGGAAATTCCCCTACAATCAAGAACCATACAAATTCACTTACATGAATATGCCTTGTAATTGATGAGATACTATGATAATAGATTTGGTAGGCATGTCAAATTTAGATATTACCTTTATAATTTTATAATGAGACATCGAAGCCACCAATCAACTTCATTTTTTATGAAAACAAACTTGGAGAAAAGGATCCCAAAGTCTGTTCTTGCTTTGTGGAAATTACTTCGAGAGGCACTAGACACCCAGATAGTAAACTAGCTTGTTGTCTTTGGTGCATCCTTGCGAAGAACACGCTCGTATTGAGCCAAGTGCTGACAAGAGCTTGCGGAAATGATACACCAGCTTGGTACACCGACTCTTTTCTTCACTTTGAGCTCTCTAGATACAAAATGGCCTGATCTACATAGGGTGATTGAACCTCATTCCCAATTGCATTTTCCATACTCCTGAAGATTCTTCACAGATAACATTGTATAGAACCCACACATAACATCCTTGTACATGCACTTACAATTCACCATTTTCTGTGAAGAGGTTATTGAGAGACTTTTCCACACAAAGGACTATTGGTTTAGGTATGAGTGGAAACGTCATGGATTATCACATGTACATAGTTTCTTGTGGATCTCAAATTCCCTGAACATGGACATGCTTGATTGTTCCAACCCACATGAGCTTCAGTAGGAAAAAGAACTTCTTTGATCGCTATGTTTCAACATGGAACCCTAGCCCCCCAAAGCGGATACTATCAAGGGTCCACGACTCAACTTTGGAGGACCCATGCTTGCTTAATACTACACAAATTTCTTCCATGGATCCAATGGTGGACTATGAATAGTTGTTGAACATGGTACAAAGGCATACCAAGTGCACTCAATACACTTGCCTTAGGAAAAAAAGGCCACCAATTAGAATGTCGCTACAAAGCTCCGTGGAATACACAGCCATCATCGACATTGGAAATTGACAATGAATAGAACAAATCATATAAGCTAGCAAGAAATGATGAGCGTGTTAATATCCACAACCCTAAGATTCTTGCAATTTGGCGAGCAAATGCTGATTGCTAGCTAGTATTGTCTGGATAAATTGTGCTAAACTACATTTCCAAATATGCATCAAAGTCTAAAAAAAAATCTGAAAGCTACATTGATATCTTGCAGAGGCTTGCAAATACAAATTCATCTAGGGATAAAGCGTTGCTTTCCTACCAAAGATTCATGATGAATTTGGTTGCAGATCGTGACATTGGTGTGCAAGAAACATGCCATATGCTGAAAAATTTGTTCCTTGTCATCTCAAGTTGGAATTTCATGTCTTTGAATGTTAGCAGGTAGGAATTTCACCATTTGAACACAATTGATAGTGGTGACAATATTTTCAATGGTTATATTCATTCCTACATGCAAAGACTAGCTAAAATGGAGACATATTCCCTTATTCATTCTACATAATTATATACATATCAAAAAAAATTGCAAAGGTGCAGCTTGGTGTGCTTAGCCACACCCTGCTATCATCATTGTTTACCCGCTTTTCAAGATTGTCCCACCAGAAAAAAAGTGATGCCTTTAAAACATTTTGTTGGTCAGAATTGCTACTATACAAACCTTTCCAAAATGTTGAGGTTGACATAGGCCTTACGAGAGAAAGCATAACACAAAATTGGAGGCTATTTTATGTTGTTGGTTATGACGCTTAGCATGTTAATAGACTTACTACCCCCTACTGATGGGGAGGATACTAATAGTGATATCAATAGCACACAATCTCTGCCCCACGTAGATGAATATGAATGGGAGTTTCTTTCTTGACTTGGTACCACAAATAATGTTTGTTTTGACCAGCTAAAACTGTTGGGCAGGTCCGGGACTTTGATCTACATCACAGGTGGGACACACACCATGTTCCAAAGAATCTACATAGCATTGTTGAATAGTTTATTTCAACAAGTAAATTGCATATAGTTGAAGACACTCTTTCCTTGTTTGCAATGCCTGCACTTTGCCATCGACTATCTCCTAGGAAAAATCTTGCTATGAATATCATTGAACAACACCATCTTGTCCCATCTTCATCGCCACTGCTACGTATGATCATTGAAGGAACTGCTAGCACAGGTAAATCATTCCTCATTGACAAGATACATAGAGCACTCAATACATCACTGAATCAGAAAATGAATCCTTTGCTTGCTCTAGCACCAACGAGTGTTGTTGCTTACAATATTTTTTTCCTCCATAGTGCATACCACTCTCTAGATACCAATTAGAGATATGAATCCATTAAAAGGACAACCATTGACCATATTTCAAGAGTACTTCAAACATATTAAGTACATATTAATTGATGAAATGAGTTTCTTGGGTCCCAAGTTGTTGCTTAAAATAGATAGTCGATTGCGGCAAACATTCCCTAGTAGACATATGCAGCCATTTAGTGGTGTCTCTATTATACTCATGGGTGACTTGGCACAATTTCCCCTGTTATGGACAGGCTTATATATGGTTCTTGGTCCATAGCATTGGAACTTTGGTACACTTTTAATATTTTTATCACGCTTGACATTGTCTTTCACCAGCATGGATAATCATCTTGTACGCTCCTTATGAATATTAGAAATTTCCAAGCATACCTATTTGATTGGAAAAATTTTATGAATCAAACAAAATCCATGCTTACGGCTAAGCAAAACCAAGAGTTTGATGAGGCTATCCATTTATTCCCAACAAATGGGTTGGTTGCTTTGCACAATGGGAAAATGCTATAGTAGTGAAATGTTCGATTGCAATTGAGTGATTTGTTGAAAGTTCCCAACAAAAGCCGCACTTGATTATGGCGATGATGAACAAATTCAAGCCCAGGATCTCTTGCTTACAATTGATC
>VDFB02038965.1:0-42319 GCA_007258455.2 Sequoia sempervirens
AATATTTATTTATCATGGTAGTCCTTATTCAAATGCCATTAATACAATCCACCTACTATAAAAAATATATTGCCTTCAACAACCCCAAACCTAAATGACTCCCTATCCATAATTATGACCTTTTCTATCCAACAACATGATTTTTATACTCAAGTATTTTTATTTGTTCTAGGTCTACAAGTCATTTTGAATATATTGTATCATAATTATTTCTCTTGGTATTCCTTGACAAGTAAAAATTTAAAACGTAAAATGCTTCTACATAATCCACCCTACACACAAACAAACCCATAAGCTTATATCCTTACATTAATATCATATGTATATTTATAATCCCTTGATGTGATTATTTTTGATATAATCCTTATATATATATATATATATTTAAATCACTAAATCTATTTGATCCTTTGTAGATATTGTTAATAGATGTAAATATTGAAACATGCCTATTTTGTTAATGAAATAGAGGATCCTAAAATTCAATAAATTAATAAGTATTTTTTTTGAAGATCCTTTTAGTGGTTTTTAAACACTTAAAGGTATCATCAAATTGTTGATTCTTAGCTTATGTACAGTGTTAGAAAAACCTTCTTCATTATAAAAGAAAATATATCAACCAAATGAATAGTATAGGGAGTCTCTTCTTCACCTTTTCATTATGTGATAAGATATATGAGAATAATTTTGTCCATAGATATTACTATCCAAAAATTCTACCAAGGATCAATAATCTTGTCTATGCATAAAAATATAGGCACTCTTAGTTGACACATAGTTGGTTGGCATGACTCACAAGGATTGTTATTAAATCTACCTTGATCCAAATAGTAATAGTGTAAATTTTCATTAGTGTTTTTAGTTAGCTTCACATTTAAACTACAAATAACATTAATTTTCAAATTTTAGTTGATATTCTCTACCACATTATAATTATAGTTATTTTATTAGAAAAGCAAGGAAAGAGCCCTCATCCCATAAGTTCAGAACAAAAAAATTTTAAGCATACAAATAACAAAAGGGCATGTACGAACAACTACACAACAAAATGGAATTCATGCTCAAAAAAATAGCAACACCAAATCCCAATGATGCTTATATTCATATAGTTATGAAAAAATAAATATCGATGACAAATATGATGATAAAGGAATTAAATAGGTCAATAAAAACATGATAAACTTGATCCTTTATGTTGGTTTATTTTCTCCTTTTCTGCCCTCTAGGTCTAGTTCTCCTATTGAGGCAGAGATTTGTTCTCTGGGTATGCTGGGAGGCTCTCTTTCCTCTCGCTAGCTATCTCTTTTGTAGCTCCTATTGAGGTGGAGTGTGCTCCTATGGAGGTGTAACATGGGTTTGCTAGTAAGGTGGGACTTTTATGGAAAGGGATTAATTTTTTCCCTTTGGTTTATTTTGTGTTTAATTCTAAAAATTCTAGAGTTGTTGCTTGGGGGTTGCAACTCTTTGTTTAGTGTTTTAAGTTGAAGGCTTTTGCTAGTTTTCCTCTGTTTCTATAGGTGGTGTTTTTTGTGTTCTTTCTACCTCTATTTCTTTGTAGTTGGTCTTTGTTATCAGGTTTCATGCTCCAGTCAAAATCTTGGATAGTTTGTTGTTCTTACTGGCTCACTGCTGGTGAGCCTCACTTTTCTGTTTTGGTTGTCTCATTTTCTATGAGTCACCAGTCTTTTGCCTCTATGGCTAATTTGTAAATGGGTATTGGACCTTCTAGAATTTAACTTAATCAAAACAATTTTAGATGATGGTTTCATGGTTTGAAATTCATTTAAGAAACATGGAAATTGAATAAACAAGATTTGCAAAAAAAAAAATTAGGACTTAAATTCTCTTAAACATGTGTGCACTCTTGGTTGGGAGTTTGAATTTATTTAATTTTTGGGTTTGGAACATGAATCTAAAATGAGATTCTCTATCAGGAATCCCAAAAGTGCAATGTTTTCATGCATTTTTTTACTTGAAAGTTTGAGTTAGAAAAATATCGAGACTAGTTAACACTTTTTCATAGTCACATTTTGAATTTGAAAAGTATTAAATAGAATTGGGGGTTTGGAACCCAAATATATTTTAGCATATTTGTGGAAAGTATTTTAGAGTATGAAATAGTATTTTTGGATGTTATAATTAAGATTTCTATTTACAATTTATATATATATATATATATATATATATATATATATATATATATATATATATATATATATATATTGTTCAATAAACTAAGATTTCAAACATTCAAGGTTTGGAAACCTAAATTTGGATAGATGTGAATTTGAATCACAAATCTAAGAATAGAAAAATATTCAAAGATTTAAACTATAAGATCATTTTGCATAGTTATACATGTTTAATTTTGACATGATAGATATATTTTAATGGTTTAGAAATAATTTCAATCATTTCTAAATTTGATGTTAAGACCTAAAAGGTCAATTTTCTAGAATCTCCAAAAAAATTATATAATGCTACACATTTTATTATTCTAAGAAAAACTCGACACTTCAAAAATATTGGATAATTCAAAATTTTGGTACATTTGAATGTTTGTAGAAAGAATTAGCTTTTAATTCTAAAATAGAATAATTTATATATGAAATAAAACTTATACTATGTAGGATAATATGAATATTAAAGGAACTTTTATCATCAAGATTATTTGGAAAGCATGGAAAGCTATCAAGTCACAACTTTATTAAGTAGAAAATGACTTCTAAAATGGTCTCTCTATTAACCAACAATCTATCTAGCGGTCTTTGGTTCCCTCTTCTCAAGACCAACCATGGACCAAATTTATTTGGCTATATTCCTTAAATTTAATTAAGTGATACATCATGTGATAACTAATTTTATCTATATAGCTATTAGAGAGAATAATTTATCTATTCACTATACTTAAGTGTACTTAGGTTGATGAGGTTAGAAAACATCTTGTCTAATTGAATGTGCAAATTTTTTAGACCTCTAGAAGTTACCAAGTTATTTGGTAAACCTCATGTGCTACCTTTTTGAGGTTGGAAGACTTTCCATCTCACCTCAATGGTCATTCAACACTTGGCATCAAGGTTGATGGCATGGTCAAATAGGTTGTTATTTTGCACATTCCTAGTGATCCTAAGGTTTACACATATAGGAAACTTGTCTACTCATTTGTGCCACTTCATGGGGCACTTGTCAATCCACATGATAGGTGGATTTCCTCTTTCTTGCTTATTTAAGCAAGATCATATTGTACATTCAAATTATTTATGAAGGAGATGATGAGTTCAAATAAGCTAAGATGAAAAATTTAAATATTACATTTGATAACTTGTGGATGTCTGAAGATGAAAACATTACAAGCTATATGCAAAGGGTAGATGAAGTGGTCAGCTCCATCAAAGGTCTTGGTGGAAAAGTCAAAGAATCAAAAGTGGTAAAGAAAATTCTTAGAAACCTTCCTAAAGCTTACAGTCATAAATTTTTTGCTATTGAGGAATCTCAAAATCTAGACCATTATACTAGAGATCAATTGTATGGCTCTCTAACTGCATTTGAAATGAGAGAATTTGGTACAAATAATCCAGTACAAAAGTTGAGACTACTTTTAAGGCTACAGAAATAGAGACTATTGAATAATTAGATCAGGAGGATCTTGATGATGTGGAACCTAACTTTGTGAGAAGGATGAAAAAGGGAACTAGTAATGAAACATAGAAAAATAGTTGTTTATGTTTTATGAGAGGGGGGTTCACCAAATATAGATCTATTTTCCTTTATTTCATTAGGAAATGATATCCACACAAAGAATTGACTAACAACGCTTAGGTGAGTCTACTGATTTCCTTATGCTTGAGGACTGAGGTTTTATCTTGAACAACACTTTTGGGAAAAAGCTAAAAAATAGCAAATCTACTCAATTATGCGAATTCAAACTTGAAACAACAATTTAAAGGTAAAAAAAAACAAAAATGACAAACTTTCTATAGATTTGAGAAGGGTAGAACACTGTGTACTAGTCACCAAAAGGTAGTTTTGGAAGGTTGTCTAGGACTCATTTTCCCATGGGAAAATGTGTCTCTGCTCAAGGTTCTCACTCAACTTTTGGGAGCTTCTGATGCCAATCTGTAGCTTCCATTTGATATGGGTTGCAATGTTGGAAAGTTAGAAATCATATTTGCAGGTGAGTTTTCATGAATTGATGACAACTTTGACAATCTTGCACTTCAAGAGATTTTCAATCCTTCTTACACCTAAAATTTGCAACACAAACATAAGAGGGAAAAATTGTTTGTTTTTGGTGAATGGAGGTTTGAATTGGTCAAACCCCGTTTGGGTAATTAAACCTTGAATTGAAATAATAAAATGTGAAAGGAATGATGAGTGAATAATGCTATGTTGCAACTCACCAAACCCTTGAATAAACCTTTGGAAGTGTACAATATTGATCTTGTTCTTGTATGAAATGGCTTCAATGGATGTGGATCTTGATCCTTGAATTGATGCTTTTTTCATGCTTGAATTGATCTTTGAAACCTACATCATAATGTTAGCTCCAAAAACATGCATGATTCTTAAGAATTTGACATTATGCTTGAGATCTTGATTGATGCAGTAAGTCACTGATAAATCTTCTTTTGAATGCCCTTGCTCATAAACTTAGCTCTTTCAAACTTGGATATATGCTCTCATGAAGTTCTCTAAGATTTGAATTGATGAAATAACCTTGTATTTATAGGTATGTATCCTTAATTTCCCAAAAATCAAAAATTACAAGTTGACATAAAAATTTAATTTAGAGATGTTAAATACCACCAAAAAATAATTTAAATTCAAGTTCAAAGGCCTAGGGATGAACCATTTTTCCATGGGAGAATGGGTCCCAGGTCCCTATTCCTAGAACACACATTGCTCAAGGTAAAGTGTTATGTGTTGGCATTAATTATTGTTAGGTTTCCCCTTCAAAAAATGTAATTTATTAGGTTTGTAGATGTAAAATAAGGGTTATTAAGGCATAATTGAGTCTATTTTAATTAGGCGGGACCAAATAAAGTGTGAAAATGTAAAGGAGTACATTTTAATACACTATATTTAGCCCCCACTTTAGTGAGAGGATGACCTTGCATTAAACTTACACTAAAGTAGATAAATATGTACCAAGAGGGGGTCCAAGTGTACAAATGTTAGTGAGATAGGATGACAAAGATTAAGTAGGTGGCCAAGCTCCCAAGATCTAGATCCCATGTGAAACCAACATAAGCACAAAGGAACACACACAAGATGTGTAATATGCAACAACAAGACAAGATACACAAACATACAATGTCAAAGACTTAAAGAAAGAAAAATATCGAAAATAAAGGGGTGGATCAAGTCTCGACCGTTTGTTCAACTCGATGTGGATCAAGCCTTAGTTGTTTTTCCAAAAAAATTTACAAATGGAACTTTCTATCCAATATATAAACAACAATACACTCGCACAAGCTAGTGAAATCCACTTTCCACTAGGTGAGCCCCCAAAAGTGGCCAATGAGATAATCTTATTAGGCTCCCATAACCATACCAAATTTATACCTCGGATAACTCTGATAAGGCACCACACAATATGAACTTTGAGCTTTATAAGGTTTAGCAAGATGTGTTATGCTAAACACTTATGAACAAACATGGCCCTATTGGCAAGTAAGGTGTGTTATGCTTGGTGGCCATGAAAAAGGTTGTAACTTCAAGCTTCACAAGGTTAGCAAGCTCCATTATGCTAAGCACTTATGAAAAAAATGCAAATAGGATAATACATGTTTAAAGGGGTTTTGTATAGTTCATGAAAGGTCTCCTCTTAGGGAACATCGTGCCTAATGTATCTAAGAGAGGACAAGTCAAGGATAAAATATTCAAAACTTAGGGAATGCAATTTGTAGCATTACCACTAAGAGGAATGTCATATGCTTAGAAAGGTCACAATATTGGAGGACATCAAACCCAATGACATCACCAAGAAGAAGACATATTGCATGAAGTAAGAAGATCACACTATGTTCAACATAAGTTATAATAAAAATGATACTGCCAATTTATGCCCCCACTTGAGAGAAATTTCTAAACACCATGCTGTGAGAAATTACTTTAAAGTAGCAAATGATAAATGCTAAACAATAAAGAAGACATGAGAGCTTACTTGGGAATCCCTATGCCAAGCATATATATTTCCAAATGAAGCTACATCATGAAAAGGGGTTTCACCCATATAAAATCCCAAAATAACACACAAGGGATCCACAAATTCAGGGTCAGTGTATGTCTTTGCTACAATGATATTATAAAGCTCAAAAATATCATCATTTCCCAAAAAACTCATGGAACTTGAATAATGACACATAGATCTAGAGCGAAAACAAATAAAAGATTTTGGGTCAACATGGAAGAGGCCTAAATGTCTCAATGCCTTGCGTCATCCCCAAAAGGAAAACACAAGAAATAGGAAAAAGATATAAATTTACAACATATAGAAGAATGTAGATACAAATAGAGGAATGAACATAAAGACATGCCAAACAAAAGAATACAGGGGATCACATTATGCAAATGAAATCACACATAAAGAACATGAAAATCTAAGATAAATAAAAGACTAGTAGAGAACATGTCAGTCAACAATAGTAGGTTGTTTGCATCCCAATCTTGTTCATGGGCATGTGCAGGATCATCATGGAAAAAAAAAGGCCCTTAAGTGGAAAAAAAATTAGAAAAATTAGAGTTAGGCAACTTGATGTAAAAATTTGAATAAGTTATTCATATAATTTCTAAAATATGTAAGAATAGAATTTGTAGCAAATTGAATGTAGTTTCTAAACTACTAGGTTTTAAAAAAAAAATGAAATCTATTTGATGAAAATTTGAAATTTCAATGCAGTAGTACTTAAATTTCAAGGAAAAAATAAGAAGTAGGTGTCTGTCTGACCACCCTAACCACAATAAATTTACAATAATTTTTTATAAGATTTTAGATATAAGTAGATGACTCATGTCCTGATGTGATGCATATTTTTGTAATTTTTTTCCAAGTAAATAATTAATTATGTTTTTTTCTTACAACTTTTAAAAAATATAAAAAACTTGTATGTCTGACCACCTTAACTTGGTCAAAACTTCATGAAATTCAATTTTTATTTTTTTTAATCCTATAGTATGCAAAGCATAGAATGTGACGCATATTTTGGATTCAAAAAATGTGATAGCATTTGAAAGCTATAATTGTTTTTCAATCAGTCTATCAATCAGGACTTTAGTCATAATTTGAATAGAAAATGAATAATAATTACTTAATAAATTCAAAGTAAAACATAATTTATATTGGTGGAAAGCTCATAATCTCCTTTAAAAACCCTTTTCGTTTCATCAATTTTGGGTAAAAAAAAGTCATCAACCACATACCCATCATATTGCCACTTTTTGGCCCATCATGATCCTACACATACCCTCATCATATATGGAAGGTCAATAACTAGCCGAAGGGACAACAAGTGTTGTACTAGGAAAAGGCTTACCTAACCCCTTTCCCCCACTAAGTTCAAAATAAGGATCAACCAAGATGGGTGATAAGAATGAGCTCCTTGTAATATAGAAATGATGTGCAATAAATGTAAAACATGTAATAGTGAGCATGCTATGATTCTACAACTATCACATGGCAAGGAGAAAAGCAATTAATTTTTAAGGGATTATCCGATTACAATCATGTGGAAACGATTCAAATTCACTAAGGAGTCTCTTAAAAACATGTCACTCATCAATAAGATGACCAAGTGTTTGATGAAATCAACAATATTTCATGTTTATACTCTTACCTTTCTTGTTTTCTTTTATAGGAGGTAATTAAATCAATCCTAGGTGGAGAAGGTGTTCCATTCTTTGTTTAATTTTTGTTGTAGTGTGCAAAAATGGTAATTCTTTGACTTTATAAGGCTTTAGTTTCTTGCTTGATTGAGGTTTGGTTTAAGGAGGAGGACCTAAGATGATCCTATCATCCTTGT
The DNA here is from genome assembly GCA_007258455.2 of Sequoia sempervirens. NCBI lineage: Eukaryota > Viridiplantae > Streptophyta > Pinopsida > Cupressales > Cupressaceae > Sequoia > Sequoia sempervirens. The sequence continues at coordinate 8,022 of VDFB02038965.1, forward strand.
GAGGGATTTTTTGATAATTATAAAGGAGGACACTTTTTTTTTAGAAGATACAGGGGAAGGAGGATCTTTTTACCCTAATCCTTTGGTATCTTCAATTGGGATTTACTCTAGCAATTTCTGAATTTCATGCTCATTGATTATGTCACATCCTTGTTTACTTAAGATCTGAAAGCCTTGACCATAACTCGATTCTAATTTAATGGGTGTATTAGTAACTCAATTGGTACAAGATGGAAGAGTATCATTATTTCTCTTGTTAACAAGTTCATTAATGATTGATGGTTGAGGCTTGGTTTGTGGTTCAATTTCAAGAGGTAAGAGTTTGGATATATCAAATGGTGGTATGGTAGGAGGTATTGTTGCATGAAGGGGTAAATAGACACATTGTTCTAGAGGTTGCATAAGGAGGCTTGTATGAATTGCTACATGCTATCTTCATCTTGTCCTAAGATTTCTACCTCACGGGGACACTCATTAGGAGTTGATTGAGCATGATTATATTCTAATACATTAGGATCATTACCAAATACATAACTTGAGACATCAACCAAATACATTAAGAATTTCCATAGATTTCCCATACACATATCCATGATGCAAGAATGAATTGAAATGTAAAGAGGTAAAAAATTTATAGATTTTAACAAGATAATTTGTTGATTATACTATGAAAAAGAATAAAAATGATGTCTTTTAATTCCAATTTTACTTTGAAATGTACTTGAATTTGACTAATTAACCTTAATGCAAATGATTTTAGAAAATAGAAATTTTTGAAACTAAAACATAGATCTGAATGTAGAAACACAAAATGTAAAATGAGGATTTTTAATCCCCAAAAATTAAGAAAGAAGCCTGATCACAAATTCCTTTCCCATGGGAAAATGGGTCTCACTTTAGGGTTTTAAAAAATTGAATTACAAATTTTTGAGTCGATATTTATGCTTTTAGATTTTGCTTGCAAACAGGTAGTTATAGTTTCAGATTTCTAGAAAATCAGATTTAAATGCAATTGTGAAATTATGCTAAATGACAAGAAAAATGACCTAATTTGAGATGCAATTTTGATTTAATTTTCTGATTTAAGTGACTGATCATGCAATGTTATGTAAATACTCTACAAAATTAATAATTTTTTTGATTTTTTTTAGATTCTAAGGAATGCAAAAATGAAAACCTAAAACACTAAATGAGATGAAAAGTAATGAAAGTTAAGAACCCTAAATAAGATTCAAATCAATGCAATGTAATGTAAATCCTATATCTAGGGTTTAAATGGAGTCCAAATTTAGAAAGTATATAATGCAAGAACGCCAGGTTCACCATAATGAAACATAGAAAATAGGTGTTTATGTTGTATGAGAGAGGGGTTCACCAAATATAGACCTATTTTCCTTTATTTCATTAGGAAATGAGATCCACACAAAGAATTGACTAACAACTCTTAGGTAAGTCAACACAATGAGGGAATCTACTGATTTCCTTATGCTTGAGGACAGGGGTTTCAACCTAAACAACACTTTTGGGTGCATAACTAAAAGTAGAAAATCTACTCAATTATTCCAATTCAAACTTGAAACAACAATTTAAAGGTCAAAACTAAAACAACAAACTTTCTATAGATTTGAGAAGGCCAGAACATTGTGTACCAGTCACCAAAAGGCAGTTTTGAAAGGTTGTTTGGGACTCATTCGCCCATGGGTGAATGTGTCTCTTATCAAGGTTATCACTCAACTTTTGGGAGCCTCTGATGTCAATCTGTAGCTTCCATTTGATTTGGGTTGTAGTTTCAAAAAGTCAGAAATTAGATCTATAGGTGAGTTTTCATGAATTAATGAAAAATTTGACAACTTTGACAACTTTTCCAATCTTGCACTTCAAGAGATCTTCAATCCTTATTCAACCTAAAATCTACAATGCAAACATAAGAGGGAAAAATTGTTTGTTTTTGGTGAATGGGGGTTTTCCTTGGTCAAACCCCATTTGGGTAATTAAACCTTGAATTGAAATAATGAAATGTGAAAGGAATTATGAAAGAACAATGCTATTTTTCAACTCACCAAACCCTTGAATACACCTTTGGAAGTCTGCAATATTGATCTTAATCTTGCATGAAAAGGCCTCAATGGATGTGGACCTTGATGTTTGAATTGCTACTTTGAATGCTTGACTTGATCTTTGAAACCTACATCACAATGTTAGCTCCAAAAACTTGCATGATGCTTAAGACTTTGTCATGATGCTTGAGATCTTGATTACTACAATAAATCACTGACAAATCTGATCTTGAATGCAATTGATCATAAACTTAGCTCTTGTAAACTTGCATAGATGCTCTCATGAAGTTCTCTAGGATTTGAATTGATGAAATAACCTTGTATTTATAGGCATGTATCCTTAATTTCCCAAAAATTAAACATTACAAGCCAACATCAAAATTTGAATTTAGAGATATTAAAATATTTTCAAAAACATAATTTAAATTCAGGTTCAAAGGCCTGGGGAGGACCCATTTTCCCATGGGAGAATGGGTCCTAGGTCCCTATTCTTAGAACACACATTGCTCAAGGTGAAGTGTTGTGTTGGAATTAGTTACTGTCAAGTTTCCCCTTTGGAAAATGTAATTTATTAGGCTTGTAGATGTAAAATAGGGCTTATTAAGGCATAATTATGTCCATTTTAATTAAGATGGATCAAACAAAGTGTAAAAATGTAAAGAGGTACATTTTTCTACACTATAGGTAAGTATAAAGGGAAGTCACCTTTCAAATGTTTCAATTGTGGAAATATAGGTCAGTATGCTTCAAGATGTCCAAATAAAGTTGTGAATGAAAAAAACAAGGAGAACAAAGGTAAGATGATTAAGTAAAGCTATTATGTTAGATAAGATGCACAAGTATTTCTGATGATGAATTTGATTATGGAGATGATGATGATGATGAATGCTTATTCATGGATTTCAAAGATGAATTTGTTTTTTCTAACTCTGAAAGACGTGTGAAGGAATTCCCTCTAGATAGAAATGATAAGATTGAAGGTACTTTGGTATATAATTTTCATGCTAGATAGGATAAGAACTATTGGATCATTGATAGTGGATGCTCTAACCATATGACCAGAGATAAGAGTAAGTTTTTTAAACTTGAAAAGTATGAAGGAGGACTTGTTAGATTTGGTGATGATTAAGGTGCTAAGATATGCGGAATAGGTTCAATCATTTTTTATGGAAAGCATAATAATGATGATATTTCCTATGTTAAGGATTTAAGGAATAACCTCTTGAGTGTTGGAAAAATTTCTAGCAAAGGATACAATCTTATGTATTAGGATGATGGATGTGAGATTAGAAAAGTGTGTGGAACTGTGATTTCTTTTCTAAAATGGACAAATGGAAATGTTTATCAACTCAAGGGTGCTAATGGTCATTAATTTATGACTTAGATTAATGAAATATGGCTATGGCATAGGAGGATGTGTCACATTAATTTTGATAATCTAGTAAGAATCAGTTTAGTTCAAGCAACAAGAGATCTTCCAAAGATCACAAATCCTATCAATGTTGTTTACAAAGATTGTCAGATTGGAAAGAAAACAAGAAGTTTCAAAGGTAAATAACAATCTTCTACCATATTATTGGAATTGGTGCATATAGATTTTTGTGGTCCTACAAGAGCAAAAATTCTTAAAGGTAACATGTATTTCATACTTTTGATTGATGATTATTCTAGAATGACATGGGTTACTTTTCTTAAAGAAAAATCTGAAGCCCTAGATAAGTTCAAAGCATTTAAAGTTATGGTTGAGAATGAGATGGATATGAAAATAAAATTTTTGAGGTCTGACAGAGGTGGAGAGTTCACTTCCAATGATTTTAACATGGTTTGTGAGAATCATGGCATAAAGAGGCACTTGTCTTCCCCTAAAAATCCTTAGCAAAATGGAGTGGTTGAAAGGAAAAATAGGACTATTCAAGAAGCTGCAAGAACTATGATGAAAGAAGCTAACCTACCGAATGTCTACTGGATATAAGCAATTCATATTGTTGTTTACATACTTAGAAAAGTTCAAAAAAAATAAAACAACACAAAGAATCCCTATGAGTTGTGGAATGGAAAGATACTTACTATCAAGTACTTCATAGTGTTTGGAAGAAAGTGTTATATTAGAAGAGATGAATAAAACTTGGAAAAATTTGATACAAGGTATGATGAATGAATCTTCATTAGATATTCTACTAAAATAAAAGCCTACTAGTGCTACAAAAAAAGACTAAGAAGGGTTGTTGAGAGTGCAAGAGTCAAGGTTGATGAATATTTTCAAAACTCAGTGGTGATAGATGGATATGAATCAAATGAGCCTATTTATAGAGAAAAAGAAAAGAATAAGGAAAATAAAGTGCAGATTGAAGAGGAAGAAGCTCTGAAAAAAACCCCTAGAACCCCTAAGTATGTGTAGAAGAATCATTCTAAAGAATAGATCATTGGAGACAAAAGCAAAGGTGTATTGGCAAGAAGGAAAGTTGTTGAAGAAGAGGTTAATTTTTGTTTACTTTATGAAGTTGTACCTAAAACAATGATTGAGGAATGCAAATATGAACATTGGATAAATTCCATGTAAGAAGAACTACTGATTGAGAAAAATCGGACTTGGGAACTTGTCCCAAGACCTACAAAAAAAAACATAATTGAAACTAAGTGGGTATTTAGAAATGAATTGAATGAAAATGGAGTAGTAAGAAATAAGGAAATACTTGTGTGTAAAGGCTACTCACAAGTTGAAGGGATATATTTTGAGGAGACATTTTCTCTAGTGGAAAGAATGGAAACTATCATGATATTTTTGGATTTTACAACACATAAGGACTTAAAAGTTTATCAAATGAATGTGAAGTCTTCTTTCTTGAATGGATAATTAGAAAGAGAAGTATGCATGGAACAACCAGAAGGATTTTAGTTATTATAAAAAGTAGATATAGTTTTTAGATTGAAGAAGACATTACATGGATTGAATCAAGCTCTTAGAGCTTTGTATGCAAGGTTGGATAATTATTTGATACAACAAGGATACAATAAATGTACCACAAATAGTAATCTTTACTTTAAAGTTGAAAAAGATCAAATCTTGATTATGGTTGTGTACATGTTGATGACATAATTTTTGGAGGTAATGAAGAGATGTGCAAGAAATTTGTAGAAGAGATGCAAAAAGAGTTTGATATGTCTATGTTTGGGGAGATGAATTTCTTCCTTGGACTAAAAATCAATTAAACAAACAAAGGTATATTCATTTCACAATCAAAGTATGTCAAAGAAATGTTCAAGAAGTTTGGAATGGAAGAATCCAAAATGGTATGTATTCCTATGGTTACTGGTTGCAAACTAAGTGAGAATGTTGAATCTCCTAAGGTTGATCAGAGCAAGATCAATGGTTAGTGGACTACTATATCTAACTACTTTTGAATAGATATTGTGCATGCAGTTTGTCTTGTGGCTAGATTTCAAGAAGATCCTAGAGAGTCACATGTTGCAACCGTGAAGAGGATATTCAAATATTTAAAGGGCACTCCAAATTATGGCTTATGGTATCCAAAGGATACTGATTTCACCTTAAGTGCTTACAAAAATGTAGATTGGGTTGGTTTTTTTGATGATAGGAAAATTACAAGTGGTGGTGTATTCTTTCTTGGATGCAAATTAGTATCATGGCTAAGTACAAAATGAGATTTAGTATCTTTATCTATTGTAGAGGTTGAGTACATTGTAGTAGCATCTTGTTGCACATAAGTGTTGTGGATGAAGAAAACATTGCAGGATATTAGAGTGGTGTATGATGAACCAATTTCTATCTTTTGTGACAATATAAGTACAATCAATATTTCAAAGAATCTAGTGATGCATTCAAGGACAAATAATATCTCAGTATCACTTTATGAGAGAGAAGGCTTTGGAGAATGAAGTGAAGCTTGAATATGTATGTACAAAGGATTAGATTGCTGATATATTCACTAAGACTCTTCGTAAAGATACTTTTGAGTATCTTCGAGAGAACTTGGGGGTTGTTTCCCCTCCTTTGAAGTAGATGCATAAGGAGATGCATCAGTCTAGTGGATCTCAAGATTCATTCCCTATTCTAGATTGATGTTGGAGGCTACCTCTCAGGGGGAGTAGGTAGTGACATTACTGATTTGGTACAGTTTGGTGTGTACTCCTAAGGGGGGAGTATATAGAGTAGTAAAGGAAAGAATTTGTAGAGTTAAGCAAGTTGATTGATGTCAAAGGAAGAGAATAAATAGTGCAAACATTTTTTTTGTCCATTGCCATTGATGTCAAAGGGGGAGAGAAAGTCATGTGAAAAAGGAACAAGTCATTTAGGGAGAGAGAAACAAGTAAAGAAGACAAGCTACAAAGGGGGAGTGAACAATGTGAAAAAGGTAAGTTATTCAAGGGGAGAAGTAATGTGAAGAGTTATAGTGTGTTGGCATTAAGAGTTGTTGTGTCTTTGATGGTTTTTCACATCGTGTGTGTGTTGGTATTCAGAACTATTGTGTCTTTGATGATTTTTCACATCATGTGTTGCCATCAATGACAAAGGGGGAGATTGTTGCAAGTATGGGAAGTTGGTGTTGTCATTGATGCCAACAAGCTTGTATTGTCATTGATGTCAATAGTTCAGTAAGATCATTGCAAGAGTATGAGCAGTTGATGTTATCCATTCTTTGATTAGTTTCCTGAGAAGGTGTCTACAATTGTTTAATAAGACTATGAAGGTATTGGTGATGTTGTGGTGGATTTTTCTATTGCATTGAAATGAATTTCTCATTGTAGCATTCTTCTCTATCTTCTTTTCTATTTTGGAAGTGAGGCTTTATTTCTTTTGGGGAATGAGCCCTATGGTAGTGATCCCTTTGCAATTGGTGTTTATATTACTTTATATTGTGAGCTAATCCTCACCATGGTTTTTTCATTCTTGGGTTTTCCATGTAAATTTGGTATTTCTTTGTGCATGGTGTTGATGTGTTTTATTTTCTATTATCTTCTTTCATAATAAATAATTCTACTAGATTAAGGTTAATTAAGAATTAATGTGGATCTAAATGTTTGTGATGGTTTTGAAGTTTTAAGGTACAACTGATTCATCGGGCCCCCTCTCAGTTGTCTTGTGCATTCAAAAATTGGTAGCAAAGAAAGGTTCCTTGGAAGAAAGCTTAATCACTTGAGGTAGATTTGGGATGGTGCACAAGAAATATGTTCCTCTATTTGGTGGATTAGATTATGCCTTCTGGAAGACAAGAATGAAAGTTTTTTTGGTTTCTCTTGGATTTGAAATCTAAAAGCTTGTTGAAACTAGATATACTATACCTATAAATGGTCTAAAGACTGATGATGAGATCAAGGCCTATGAAAACAATGGTAAAGCAAGGTATTCTCTTTTAAGTGGTCCTACTAATTTTAAATTGGTGAAAGTTATGAATTTGAAAACTACTAGAGAAATTTTGGTAAAGTTAGAAAGCATTTATGAAGGAGATGATAAGGTCAAGTAAGCTAAGATGTAAAATCTGAAGTTCATTTTTGAGACCTTGCAAATTTTTGAAGATGAAAACATCACAAGCTACTTACAGAAGGTGGATGAAGTTGTCAACAACATTAGAGGTCTTGGTGGAGAACTAAAAGAAGAAGTGGTGAAGAAGGTACTTAGAACTCTTCCTAAATCTTATAGTCATAAGGTTTCTGCTGAATTATAAAATTTGAACCAATATCCCAGAGATCAGTTGTATGTTTTGTTGAAATAATGATTCAAGTAGCTCCCTCCAGGTTCCTTTTTGTACATATCCATGCGCTAGCCTGTGCGTCTCCGCGTTTCTTCAGCTTCCCAGCAGGTTTTGATCTTTCCCTTTGCACATTCCTCGCTTCACAACTTCGGCTGGCGGCTCCCCTTTTGGCTCTTGAAATGCTGTGTTGGGCGCCCACGTGTCTCACCTATGGGGTTTTTCATTTGCTGTTGCTTCGTGTTTCCTTCGGGTTGCTAAGCCTTCCATAAAGGTTCGGTACTCCTAAGATTCATCGAGGGGCCCACATCTTGGTACGTGGCGGCGTATCGCAAACTTTCCTAGCAGGGATAGAATATGCTGCTGTGGGATGCGAAAGATTTCTATGGGCCTTCCTTATTTCCTGGCGGGACCTACCTTTGCCCACGTGTCAGCGGTTCGCAGCTTTTAAAACAGCAACAGGGATGAGAGCACCACGGGTTGCGAAATGCGGCCATGCGTCTTTCGCCACCCGGTTCATACGACCTTCCCCCATTTTCAAAGTGACCTCAGTCTCTTGAACACGTGTCACTTCTCCGCAAGCTCTCGGTCGATGGAGGAGGAGTTTTCATTTAGGCCGCGATTTCTTGCCATGTACCTTACATTGATTATCAAGCAAGCTATGGGATGGCCGAGCGGGATAGTGTTATTGAGTGCTGCTCGTCATGGTTCTCTGAAGCGGTAGGCGACACTTGTCGCTTCGAAGCCTGGTTGGGACCACTGCCATTATTACAAAGGGCACGCCTATAACTGATCAACTAGATGCTGTGTTCTGACTGGTTGCTCTCATAATGGCATTGGGAATATTCTTATTCGGGCATCATTATGGGAGATTGTGGGATCTTTCTGTTACAACTATCCAAGTGGTGGGATTTTGCTCCCCGGCTATATATACTCTCTCTGTCGAGGGAGAAGGGGTCCAAGATTTTTAGAAAGAATACTAGTTTTAGCAAGAGACTCCAGGCCTCTGTTGCATGTTTATTCGCAGGAAACTTTCAGACTGTGCCTATTGTTCGGCCTTTCTATTTTTTCATGTTTTGATTAAACTGTAAATTGTGCTTCTTATTGTCTTAAGCATTTCATTTGAGGAGACTTCTATATATTGAATGCAAACTTCCTGGTCTAAATCATGTCTTAATGACTCTTCTTAGTAGTAAGAATGTATGCGATACTGTTTTATGTCAATTAAATGAATTGTTTATGCTATAGCTTTAAGTTTTCCGATGTTTTGGAACATAACTATAACATTCAGGCCCTTAAGTCTAGGATTTATCGTGCCTATCAGTAAGCTTTGGCGCATCGCCTTAGATTAATATTTGTTTCATTATATCCGCTTCCTTTTCCCTTTCCAAAAAACTATTATAGAAGAAGTCGGCTTCTTTAAAATCTGAAGGTCACTCAGTTTGGCGCAAAGGGGTCCCCCTTGAGCTGAGTTTCCCATAAGGCACTGTTATCTCATCAAATTTTGGTGTCAACAGTTTGTACCTTTTTTCTGGCACGCCCGGTGGGACCCAAACTAATGAAATCGTCTTCTAAAAGGGTGTATGAGCCATCGGCCTGTAACTAGATCCCAAACTGCAAATAATCCAGGTTTACTAGTGCCTCCATTAGGGACAGTCTAGGCCGCAAATCAGTTAGTAACCGTTCCATTCCCACACCCTTTCCTCTCACCATGTTGCTTCTGGCCGCTAATAGAAATTATAGCATGGGATGCTGGAAGTCCCCTGTAGCTCCTCAGACTCTGCTTTGGGCGCTTATCCCGGTTTCGCCCCTCAAAGCTCTTCCCAAATTCATCGGAGATAACATAAAATGCCAGCAGCATTTGCATGGATGTATGTATGCGTACACGTATCACAGCGTAGAATGTAGCCCCATACCTTGCCGGCCCTTCAAAGGCAAAGCTCTGGAGTGGTACCGAACACTGACTCCTAATACCATTCGCACTTGGGATGACCTCGGAGATCCATTCTATGAAAGGTTTTCAAATGACGGAGATTGTTTTTCGCTATATTATCAGTTATCTGTCATCAAACGAGCACCCCAGGAGACTCTGACGGACTTCAATGCCCGGTTTCACTCAAGTTGGCGGAGGATTCCTGTGACCATCCGCCCGACTCCAGAATTGGTGTTCATGTTTTATCTGAAGTCCATCAATCCTAACATCTCTATGATGATCAAGTCTCTGGGAGGAGCCACTTTACCAGATGCATATGCCACCGCTATCAAAGCAGAGAATCACTTGATAGACTGTGGAAAATTGCCTCCTCGACCCATTATGCCGATATTTCCTGAGATATCAAACACAGCACAAGAGGTTGTGTCGACCAGTGTGCCAGCGACTCCCCAGTCAGCGTACTCATATGCAGCCGCTCCTAAAAACTTGTCCTCTACATCGGGTGCTCCCAAGAATGAGATGGGCGACCTCAAGGAGATGTTGCGGACTATGGCTAATGATATAACAACTCTCAAGTGAAACCAAGCAATGCCTCCACGGCCTACATATCAGAACTATCAAGGTGGGTGGCCTACCTATCAGCAAAATCAATATCAGAATGCGCATCACACTAATTCACCAGCGGCAACTACAAACCAAATAGTTCTGGTGCCTACACCGCTGGTAGGTGCGTCGCCGAGCTCTAGCAGAGAATTAACCCCGGGGCAAAACAATCTTATTGATGACATCAATCCATGGTGCTTCCCTTGCAACGATGCGCATATGCCCTAAAATTATCCGCGTGGCAACTTACAACAAAGGATAGCAGAGCAACGTAGTCAAGGTATTGCGACAGAGAACAAAGAGTACAGATATGCCCCGGCAATGGAGAATGCGGTCCTTACTACGCAAATACAAGGAATGTCCCTAGAGCAAGAGTCTGATATTGTTCCTGATCATGCGCTCTCCTCATGGATGGAAGACGGGGAAATGGTGTATGCAAATGACATGTCCACAGCTGAAATGCTGCGGGTACATTCCGACTATAACACACGCTCCAAGAGAAGATTCACCGGTGAGTCCGTTGTTTCACTTTCGGACAACCCACAATGCAAAGATGTTTCGGATCAAATTCCTGGCGGTCCGACCATCTCTTTGTCTTCTCAACCGCGGAAGGAAATTATTATAACAAAAGCAAAGGAGCAGAAATCTCTGAGCTCCTCACCTTTTAATGTGGTAGAGAAGTTGAAGAAATCATCCGCTAATGTGTCTTTATGGGACATTCTAGCTATCCCGGAACAGAAAACCATACTCCAAAAGGCGCTTCAGCAACAGATGGACCCAGCGCTAACCGAGCCTTCGGCCAGTACCGAGGCAGTTTATCAAATGTCACCAGCTAAGGTTCTCGCAAGCAAAGAAAAGGAATCCCATACGCATGACGGAGGTAGGCCAAAACCTCAACCCTTCTTCTTGACCCTCATTATAGGGGAGAAAATATTACACAACGCTATGATTGATTCTGGTGCTAGTACAATGGTTATGCCAAAAATGATAACCGAAGCCTTGGGACTCAGCTACGAACCTATGAAGAAAGGGGTGATGCAGCTAGATGGAAATAAGGTTGATACTATGGGTGTCATCAAAGCACTTTCGCTAACTCTATTTGCCTGCCCAAGTATCACGGTCCCGCAAGATACAGTGATCATAGATGTTCCACCAATGTTTGGTATTTTCCTTTCTCGAGATTTTACTTCGAAGGTGGGCGGCTATTTGTCTTTAGATTGGTCACATCTGATACTTAGGACCAAACATGGCGCGAAGATGAAGATAGAGTCGGAGGTTCTGCATTCCGAACATGTGGCGAATGAGGCCCTGATTAACTTTGAAGTTGCACATACCTCCATCACCAAGCAAGACATGTACAATGTCGAACTGCTAGAGGAGGAGAAGGTGAACGGAGACCGAAGTGATAAGGAAGATGCTCTATTGAGTGAACATATAAACAATGATCCTTTCAGAATCATGCTACCGGATTAGGCACATATGTGATTTATGATGAAGACCAAGTTCTTCCAAAGGTCGTCAAAGAACCCGACGATGACCAAGCAAGTGAGCTATGGACATTGTATTTTGACGGAGCAAGGAGTAAAGTTGGAGCTGGAGCAGGGATATGTCTAATATCCCCACAGAATGAAAAGTTGCTGAGGTCTTTCCAATTCCAATTCACCTGTTCAAATAACGAGGCTGAATATGAGGGGTTAGTCCAAGGCCTAAGCCTAGTGGAATGAATGGGTATCAAGCAATTGATTGTGTTCAGAGATTCAAAACTAGTAGTTAATCAGGTCCGAGGGATCTCAACAGCAAAGAATATCCGCATGAGATCCTATCGGCATCGAGTCTGGGACCTTGTGGAAAGTTTTGAAGATTTCAACATCCTGACCATTCCCCGAGCACAGAATGGCGATGCAGATTGCATGGCGGTAATCGATGTTCAATTTGATCCTGTCTCTGACTTGCTTCGGAACAAATACTCAGTGCGAGTGCTTGTTAGACCAGTAATACCCAACAATGACCAAAGTTGGCAAGTCTTTGAGAGCGATGAACACATCGCCTCGTTTATTCAACACTCAGGGGAATTTGCTGATCAACTCCAACCAAAGATCGCCGAGGCTTACGAAGGACAAATTATGTAGCTAAAGTCAAATAAGCTTCTGAAAGGATTGGTTACTCTCGAAAAAATTTTAAATTGTAGTGACGCCCAAAATGATAAGCAGAAATTCGTGGCAGAAAAAGGTGATTATGAAAACCTTCGGGTTTCCAATGACAGGAACCTTCGGGTCGAAAAAGATGTCTCACAGCAAGATAGAGAAAGGCTTATCAGTTTCTGTGGGAAATATAGAGTAGTGGCCTGGTCCTACAATGATTTGGAAGGTTATGATCCTGGCATCATTCAACATACTATTGAGCTAACGGAAGGTGCGAAACCAATCCGACAGAAACAGCGGCCGGTCAACCCTAAAATTGAAGCCTTGATGGCACAAGAGCTAACCAAGCTCATTGAGTCACGTATTGTCTTCCCAATTAAACATAGTACTTGGGTATCAAATCTAGTACCAGTCCGAAAGAAGAATGGTGATATCCGCTTATGCGTGGATTTCCGAGACTTAAATAGAGCATCTCTGAAGGACCACTATCCATTGCCTTCTATGGAGTCGATCCTCCAAACTATCGCGGGATTGGAAATGTTCTCTCTACTGGATGGCTTCTCTGGCTATAACCAGATTTGAGTAAAAGAAGAAGATCAGCACAAGACTACGTTCACCACCAAGTGGAGGACATTTGCATATGCTAAAATGCCTTTTGGTTTATCTAATGCAGGGGCAACTTTCCAGAGAGCTATGGACGTCGCATTTAGCAAACTGATCAATAAGATTATCCTAATCTATTTGGATGATCTTACTGTGTTCTCTAAATCTAAAGATGATCATTTCGATCATTTGGAGTTGGTTTTTCAAAAGTGCCAGGAGTTCGAGATTTCCTTAAATCTGAGGAAATGTGTGTTTGGAGTACCTCAAGGTAAGCTGTTAGGACATGTTGTGTCTAAGGAAGGTATTTCGATTGACCCCAAACGAGTAAAGGCTATAAAGGAGCTTCCTCTCCCGGTAAATAAGAAAGGTGTCCAGTCTTTTCTAGGCAAAGTAAATTTCATCAGTAAATTTATTTCCGATTTTGTAGGAATAATTAGGCTGATCACCCTAATGCTGAAAAAGGATCAAATTTTCAAGTGGACAACGGAGGCTCGGGAGGCATTTGAAAAGGTCAAGGAAGCGATCTCCTCAGCCCCGGTGTTAATTAATCCAGATCAATATAAAGATTTTATAATGTATGCCTTCAGTAGCAAGTCCAGTATCGCTACTGTTCTGACTCAAAAGGATAGAGAAGGAAAGGGAGAGCATCCAGTTGCATTCTATTCCTGAACCTTAAAGGAATATGAGGCGAATTATAACTTCGTTGAAAGACAGGCTTTCGCAATAGTAAAGGGAATTAAAAAGTTCCGCCATCTAATTTCCTGTAACAAAGTCCTGGTATATGTCGCACATTCTAGTGTGTGGGAATACATCATGGAGGGAGAGATCACAGAAAAAAGGGCTAATTGGATCACCAAGATCCTAGAATATGACATCGAGGTCAGGCCTACCAGGACTATTAAAGGTAGAGGACTGTGTGAGTATATGGCACAGGACGAGGAGATGCCTGCTAAAGAGGAACAACCAGAGCTTGTCCTGATAAATGGATCAGGATCGGAGGATGATTGGCTGAAAGATAGAACAAACTTCATGCGAACCGAAAAGTATCCACCAGGCCTCTCATCCCAAAAAAGAAGGTATTACCGGCTTCAGAATTGCGGATACACACTAATAGAAGGAGTTCTTTTAAAAAGGAATTTCAATGGTGTACTCCTACGATGCGTTACTTCAGGGGAAGCGCGAAGGATCCTCGATGCATTTCACAATAGCGACGAAGGTGGACATTTCTCCGCTAAAACTACCGCCATCAAGGTCCTACGGGCTGGATATTACTGGCCTACACTTTTTAATGATTCCTACTCTCTGGTAAAGACTTGTAAAAAATGTCAGTTCTTCTCTGACAGAAGGAAGAATTCAGCAATGCCCCTCAAACCTATTGTGGCGGATGAACCATTTGCGCAATGGGGCCTGGACTTTATCGGGATGATCAACCCGGTTTCTAGCTTCGGACATAAATGGATTTTAACAGCTACAGACTACTTCACAAGGTGGGCAGAGGTTGTTCCCCTTAAGGAGGTGACGGAAGCAAAGATTGTAGACTTTCTCGAGGCTCTGGTGACAAGGTTCGGCCCTCTGAAGACAATCATTTTGGACAATGCTAGAGAATTTGTAGGCACAAAGGTATGTCACTTTGCATTAAAAAATGGCATATTCTTTAAAACATCATCAAACTACTATCCACAGGGAAATGGCCTAGCCAAGTCAACAAACAAAAGTTTAGTCCGACTCCTCAAAAAGGTTGGCTCAGAACACCAGAGGGAATGGCATAAAAAATCTCTGAAAATCACTTTGGGCCAACCGCATAACTCCTAAACAAGTCCTCAAGACTTCGCCCTATGAGCTAGTATATGGGAAAGAGGCACTGTTGCCTATCTCTATGGAGATCCCGGCGATACAGTTGTTGAAATCTCTCGAGATAGAACAAAATGATGCCATGGAGGTTTGGCTTGCCGAACTATTGGAAGTACAAGAAAAAAGGGAAAATTCCCTAAAGGAAATGATAGGCCGTCAACAGGTGGTCAAACGGTGGTTTGACAAAAAGGCTTCCGACCAAGGCCTAAAAAGTAGAGATTTAGTGCTAAAATATGACAGCAGGGCTGCAAAGCCAGGTCAGCATGGTAAGTTTGATAGCCTATAGGAGGGACCCTTCAAAATCATTCGGTGCATGCAACACAATGCTTTCGAGCTAGAAAATATGGAACAAGAGCCTCTAGGAATCCCTGTCAATGGGATTCATCTGAAGTTATTCCATTAAGCATCAAGCCTACCCTATACAGTTGTAAATAACATTTTTTTTTCCTTTCCTATTTTTGGCCTATCCTTTTGCTAAATCAATTGACTTGCTATGCATTCGCTCATCATCATTAATGGGTAAAGCACCGGAGTTTCTTAAAACGCAAAAGTATGCTCATAAACCAAGACAAAACATACAAGATTGGTAAACCCAGAAAAATTGCACATAGAAGCAAACAGGAGCATAGATTTCACTTTAAAAAAAAAAGAGACGTATATATTTATATACATGTTCTTGGGTTACAAAATGGCATGAATGCCGATTTTCAAAATGTACAAGTATTAGAGCATATATATATATGATGGCCTTTTATCAGGCTTATTTGGAGCAGGGGGGTTACATCAACAAGGACCAAGGCAAGGGGATCATCTATCCGCAGGAATGGCTGGCAGCAACTAACGCATTTAGGGCAGTGTCTGCTTCTTCCTCGTCAACAGGCTCCTCGGCGGCACTGGCAGCATCATTCAGCGCAGCTGTCGTCGGTGGTGGATACACCAGGTTCCTGAAGTCAGTGTACCATTCTACATCGTAAAAGGGTATCACGTTGTAGCTCCTGAACAGGAAGTGAAGGGCTTGGGTAACCCTTTGCTGGTGCTAGCCACGGGTCTGTAGGCGGAATCCGCTCAGGAATGGCAGCCAAACGACGACAGCTTCTTCTTCGATAAAGCGACGTAGGTCGCTGGCTGTTGGCAGGCCTATCCCGTACGTAGCATGTGTAACAACCTTGCCGAGCCCATTCAGGTACGTCTTCGGGAAGATTTCTTTGACCAGCTTCAAGACAAGCGGCCGAGGGACACATGTCCAGCATGGACGCTACAAAGTGCAAGCACACGTCGGTGTTCACCTGATACTTGTCTTCATATTCAACACAGTCTTTGCCCAGAACCCACTTAATGGCTACTAGAACCAGCGAGTGCTTGTTCTTCGTCATTCTCTTGAGCCTTCTAGTGGAGATCTCACCTACAAACACCGTCTGCGATTTGAAGGAGGTTAGGCGAATAGGGGTATCTATCTCTCCTAACACTATTCCTAAATCTGTTGAGTAATGCCGAAATCTGCTCACCACCTAACCTATGAAAAGACTTGCTTAAGCAGTATTCTACTGGCCTATCACTTCTTAAACACAAAGTGTGTATGTTCGCTATCTACTGGCCTATTTATAGAAAATTGACAAGACGTATGCCAATCCGCCTGTAAGCAACGTGATGTATATTGGCCGCAATCTCGATGGTCGAGTCTGCGTTTGTTCACGTTTTGGGCTGGTACATGCATGATAGCACGGCTCAAGGCATGCTTAATTAAATCAAGTTAATTAATTGAGCTTTAAAAAGGTGGCACTTGTTGATGAAGGGATGTATGGCCGTATGCTATGGTGTCAAATCTCACGCACATCCCAGAACCTGAGGCGATATTCGTATCTTTCTCAGGCGGTGATCGTTTGCTTGGCGTAATCATTCCGGCTAGGATATTAATTACCGGTACATGCTAGCACAAAGTGAGAAGGCCAGTTGCAAGCTCAATTTCCAAGGAGATTAGGGTGTATCACACGATCTCTTGAAAGCAATGATGAAATCCAGCCACCTTGAAAAAATAATCAGCTCATCTTGCACGAGTTGTGGAGTTAACGGTACATGCCGAATTAAATGCAAGGGGCTCACACTCGCCTACCACCTTGAGGAAAGTTGCTATTATTGCATGAAAATGCTTAATGTTTCTAAGTCTTTTTCCAAAAGTTAAGGAGTGCGCGAAGTGTTTTCTGTCTGTATATCCAGTGCAAGCGTATTCAAAGGCCAGGGAGCTTACAAGTTCTGTCGCGAAGAAAAAATGTCAGAATCTTCAGCTCAGCCAATGCAGGAAGGGATTAGCCAGGAACTGTATTTGGCTATTTTCTCTTCGGCCGAGGTTTACGTATACGAGGATGTAGCATATGCCACTCCTGGTATACCCAAGAAGGTGAAAAAAGCCAACACAGAGGAGCTGGAGAGGCCCAAAGAGTGGAATAACCCAAAAAAGGTTAAAGAAAAGTGGGCTAATATCTACGATCCAAAGCTTGCCAAGAACCCTAAATCTCTCAGAGAGGTAGCTTGTGCAAGGTTATCAGTGTCAAAGGCAGACCAAGCCACGGCAAACAGAGTCTGGCTTAGCGGTCTTCCACAATACATGGTCCCATTGGTGCACTATTGCCCGGAGGTGGTCGACGCGGCTGTTCAACGCTACAACCCAGATACTCACTGCATTGAAGGTCACAATTTAAGGGTTCAGATCAGCCCAGAGGCCATCTGGCATATGTTATGTATCCCTGATCCCAAAAGGAGAAAAGAGAATATCAAGCATTTCCGCCTAAGCAAAGGGGAAAAAATATGGAAAAAGATGAAAACCGGCTTCGATTTCCTGTTAGAAGAGACTAATAAGAAGGGTGTTGCGTCTGCTAAGACACCGAGTATCCCATTATCGCATGGTTCATTCCGCGATGACCTCCAAGACCCCATCTCCATGCTGGCATTTGTTTGTGATCGAGACTCTGATGAAAAGATTGAGGCCTTTCAGCTGGGCCCTGCAATACAGTTTCGCAAGCAGCATGAACTTTTCTGGTATGATTTCGCTCAGTTCATGGTCGAAGAAATGATACAGCAAATAGAGAATTATCAGGCAGAGAAGAAATTTTGATTTCTTTCCTACCTGGTCCACATGTTCCTGCATCAGAATCCGGATTTCTTCGCCCGATTTATCCCACTATCAATTTTTGACGAGCAAAACAAAAGAAAGCCGGTGTCTACATGGACACCCTACCTTTCTGCAACATATGACTACTATGCCTTCGCAGACTATTTCATAGCCCCAGTCCTAAATGATTTGATCAGAGAGGGTGATATCGTCCGGCTTAACACTGAGCAGACTGGATTTCTGCAAAGCTACACCCCCGCTTGTGACTGGTTCTTGGGCAAGGATTTCACAATCCTTCGAATGAGGGGATTTAATGGTAAGTCTTTCCTGCTCCTGGCTTGCATCACCGATAGAGTGCTCACGCTGGAGGTTTTTCGGCAAGTGTGCATCATTGATTTCATGTTCTGTAGCAGCGAAAGTGTCAAGAGGAAGGGATTCTTCACTTGCCCGAAGAGTTTCAAGTAAATAACGCTTGTTAAAAAATGATCGCATGAGCTGCTAGGGGACAAGCTGGCACACCTGGAGTTAGTACTAGTAAATGATAAGTGGGATTACAACCCTTTCAATGACCTACCTGAGCCGCATATGAAAGTTACACATGTTCCCCGACCATACTGGGAGAAGCGGCGTAATAACCGGATTGATAAAGATGAAGATCTGGTTGAATTAGCACAAATCCCTATGCCGGATACCAAGGGCCCATGGCACAAGTTCTAATTTTCAGTGGCCGTGGCCAAGGACGACCTTCTGATAGAGCGTAGTATGCATAACAAGTTGAAAGTGGACGAGGAATGGAGCGATGAAAAAATAAAAGCTTTCTGGAGATACCGCCAGGAAACAGGACAGTTGAAAGCTCCTTATAACCAATTAAAGGACGACCAAGAATTTGAAAGATGGTGGGATGAAGGCCATCCCAGCCTGATCTCCAGTGCTAACAGAAGTGAAGCAGAAGGTTCTAAGGAGCAGGAGGAAGAAACGGCGACATCAGCGTAGGAGGGCGATGCCTCCGGGCATGCCGCCTATGTGGGCACTAATGTGCACTTTAACATATCAAGGGGCTCACTTACACACACATGGGCCGCTAAACCAGTCAAGCTAATGCCCCAGCAGAAGGATCCGACTGCCAAGGTTAGTGAGTGTCCCCCCGCGAAAAGGCAACGCACGAAAAGTATTATCATGACAGTTTCACATGAACCGGCCGAAGGGGAAACACCCGCTGCTAGTGAAATGCCAGAGATTGCGGGCGAGACCCGAACGATTCCGATGCCACCACCGACCAGTCAGCAGGTACATTTCGCTCCTCCCTCTCTTACATCTCATTCTTTCACGTCCATCCTTGCTCAATTAGCAACTCCTGCCATTAGTCCGAGCCCTCCACCCTCTATTTCTGGTCCGGCTTATTCTATTGGATTTGTCCAGTATTCGCAAGCCCAACCGTCTATAATTACCCCTCCGAGCATGCTAATGCCTACTGCTACCGCCCAGACTTTCCTCACCTCGCTTTCCAAAAATATTCCTCCCATTGGCCCACACTCTTTTTTTGAGATGCTTACAGATCCCTTCCCATTGCAGCAAGCCGATACCTAGGCAGTGACTCTTTTCCCTCGGCTAAGAGGCCTTACGACTGAATCTCTGGTTCAGCCGTTACAAATGTCTAACGCTGCCGATAACCCCTAGGCTAAGCTATGGAACGTGCCACACTTTTCTCCTCAAACTGTCACCCTCCAGAAGAAATAAATGCACGCACCTATGAAAGTTACCTATCCCTACGCCCTGCCTTCTGGTGTTCCTTTTGCAGGTGGGCTGGTTTCATCATCAGCTGAGTTCATTGCACAGATAGATTGTGGGAAGGAAGCGTGCACAAATAGAATGAGGCGACGCAGGGCAAAAGATGACAATGCCCCCGTCGAGCCGAGAGTACAAGCTTCATATGACGAGGCCCGCCAAGAATTAAAATTTGCAACTATGTACCCAAGGATAAACAAGCCCCAGGGAGAAATGCAACCAGAGGACTATGAAATTTATGCTGTCAGACTGGACATGAAAGTAGCCCGACCACAAGATAAAGTCAAAATCATGGAGGAGACACAACGGGTGGTCACTTCTGACTTCCTAAAAACTAGTCGCCAATTAAAGAAGAAGGATGAACAGCTCAAGGCAGCCAAGGACAGGGTGAGCTTTCTAGAGGCAAAGGAAAAATTCTTAAAGGCGGATATCGCCCGAATGACAGAAAGGGTGCTAACGGCAGAAAATGAGAGAAACAGGCTTCAGGGCAAAATTACGAAGACCCAAGTAGCCGACCCAATCTTATTAAAAGAATTGCAGAATCAAAACCAAGCAGCGTGACAGAGCCTATGGTCAATAGAGGAGGAGCTTGAACGTTTCTGCCTTGAGTATAGTCAGAGGCTGGCAGAGAAAGGTGAGGAGATGGAACGCCTACAAGAGCAGTATCAGCAAAAGGTATAGGAAAAAGAGACCGAATTCTAGGATCTGAAGACTAAACTGGAAGAGGAGCTCCGAGAGACAAAGACCAAACTAGAAGACGAGCTCTGAGAGACAAAAGCTTCATTAGAAGAGCAATCGGCTAACCACTTTAGAGCTGAACAAACTTGGAATAAAGAAATGAACAGTTATGAAGAGTAGTTGGTGTCCGAGAGAAAGAAGAAGGTAGAATTCGCTGAGGCCCTCATTTCAAGAGACGCAGAGATTTCTTCGCTTAAGGCCTCTCTGCTACCAGCCCCTGCCCAACCTGATATCATCCCACTGGTCAGGCAATTGTACATTTCTCACTGGGAGAAAATCAAAGCCTTCTGCCTAAATTTGCAGCCTACCCTCCGGTTCATCGACAAGGCATTAAAACTCAATTAGGAAGCCCATGACACAATGGAATAGTTCCCGCGTTTCATCCTGGAAAATGTTCCCGAGGTAAGGGAATTGCTAAATAAGCTATATTCGGTCTCAGACGAGATCCTTGCCAGGGTGAGCATCGAAGATCAGGACACCGCAGCTCAAACGGCAAATAGATTCATTCATTGCCACTCCACTTTCCAGCGTACTAAGGCAGCAGCGACTCTTCTAAACAAAGCGTTGGATGGCATTCGAGGGAGTTTCTCTGAGTTGGGTAGGTTGGGATTGCCGTCTCCGTTCCTTGAGGATGGCACTATTGCCACGGCTGCACAGATTACGGAGGTTATTGAATAGAAGGAGAACGATCCGGAGGCATTCAAGGAATTCGTCAGCCCCCCAACAGCAGTAGATATCAAAGCGGTCATTCATCCACTCTCCCAGTTACTTTTCCATATCCAAGCAGGCGCCGGCTTACCAGAGATGCTGCCTCACAAGGAAGCTATTGACCTCCGCGGGGCACAAGAGAATTTGCGCAGCATGGCAAATCCATCCGAAAGTGAATGGTCATCTTTGCAGGCTGCACTTTCCAAACTCTAATGATTCCGTTTGCCCTATAGATGAAGGCTCTGGTCTGTAGAACCAGAAAGTTTTGGGTTCTTCGTTCCTTATCCGAAACGCCCCTGTTAGTCGCCAAAAGCTGTTAAAATAATGATTCAAGCAGCTCCCTCTGGGTTCCTTTTTGTACATATCCATGCGCTGGCCTGTGCGTCTCCACGTTTCTTTGGCTTCCCGGCAGGTTTTGATCTTTCCCTTTGCACATTCCTCACTTCGCAACTTCGGCTGGCGGCTCCCCTTTCGGCTCCTGAAATGCTGTGTTGGGCGCCCACGTGTCTCGCCTATGGGGTTTTTCATTTTCTGTTGCTTTGTGTTTCCTTCGGGTTGCTAAGCCTTCCATAAAGGTCTGGTACTCCTAAGATTCATCGAGGGGCCCACATCTTGGTACGTGGCGGCGTATCGTAAACTTTCCTAGCAGGGATAGAATATGTTGTTGTGGGCTGCAAAATATTTCTATGGGCCTTCCTTATTTCCTGGCGGGACCTACCTTCGCCCACATGTCAGCGGTTCGTAGCTTTTAAAATAGCAGCAGGGATGAGAGCACCACGGGTTGCGAAACGCGGCCACACGTCTTTCGCCACCCGGTTCATACGACCTTCCCCCATTTTCAAAGTGACCTCAGTCCCTTGAACACGTGTCACTTCTCCGCAAGCTCTCAGTCGATGGAGGAGGAGTTTTCATTTGGGCCGCGATTTGTTGCCACGTACCTTACATTGATTATCAAGCAGGCTATGGGATGGCCGAGCGGGATAGTGTTATTGAGTGTTGCTCGTCATGGTTCTCTGAAGCGGTAGGCGGCACTTGTCGCTTCGAAGCCTAGTTGGGACCACTGCCATTATTACAAAGGGTACGCCTATAACTGATCAACTGGATGCTGTGCTCTGACTGGTTGCTCTCATAACGGCATTGGGAATATTCTTATTTGGGCATCATTATAGGAGATTGTGGGATCTTTCTGTTACAACTATCCAAGCGGTGGGATTTTTCTCCCCGGCTATATATACTCTCTCTGTCGAGGGAGAAGGGGTCCAAGATTTTTAGAAAGAATACTAGTTTTAGCAAGAGACTCCAGGCCTCTGTTGCATGTTTATTCGTAGGAAAATTTCAGACTGTGCCTATTGTTCGGCCTTTCTATTTTTTCATGTTTTGATTAAACTGTAAACTGTGCTTCTTATTGTCTTAAGCATTTCATTTGAGGAGACTTCTATATATTGAATGCAAACTTGCTGGTCTAAATCATGTCTTAATGACTCTTCTTAGCAGTAAGAATGTATGCGATACTGTTTTATGTCAATTAAATGAATTGTTTATGCTATAGCTTTAAGTTTTCCAATGTTTTGGAACATAACTATAGCATTCAAGCCCTTAAGTCTAGGATTTATCGTGCCTATCAGTAAGCTTTGGCGCATCGCCTTAGATTAATATTTGTTTCATTATATCCGCTTCCTTTTCCCTTTCCAAAAAACCATTATAGAAGAAGCCAGCTTCTTTAAAATTCGGAGGTCACTCAGTTTGGCGCAAAGGGGTCCCCCTTGAACTGAGTTTCCCATAAGGCACTGTTATCTCGTCAAATTTTGGCGTCAACATGTTTCTTTAAATAATTTTGAAATGAGAGAATTTGGTACAAGTAATGCAAAAGTTGAGACTACTTTTAAGGCTAGAAAATCATAGAAGACTAAGATATCAAATTAGGAGGATCTTGATGATGTGGAAGCTAACATTGTGAGAAGAATAAAAAATGGTATTGAAAAGTACAAAGGTAAGTTACTTTTTAAATGTTTCAGTTGTGGAAAGAATATAGGTCATTATGCTTCAAGATGTCCAAAAAGAGCTGTGAATGATAAAAATAAGGAGAACATAGGTAAGATGATTAATAAAATTTATTATGTTAGAGAAGATGCAAGTATATCTGATGATGAATCTAATTATGGGGATGATGAGGATGGTGAATGCTTGTTCATGGATTTAAAGTATGAAACTAATTTTGCTAACTCTGAGAGATGTGTGAAGGAAAATTATCTACTATCAAGTGCTAATACTGAAAGAACCTTGGTTTCTACTTTTCATGCTAGAAAGGAGAACAACTATTGGATCATTGAAATTGGATGCTATAATCATATGATTGTTGATAAGAGTAAGTTTGTTAAATTTGAAAAATATGAAGAAGGAATAGTTAGGTTTGGTGATGATACATTTGCTAAGATATGTGGAAATGGTTCAACCAATTTTGATGGAAAGCATAATATTAATGATTTTCTCTATGTTAAGGGTTTAAGATAACCTCTTGATTGTTGGAAAAATGTGTAGAAAAAGGTAAAGTCTTATGTTTCAGGATGATGGTTGTGAGATCAAAAAAGGCTCCAAAACTGTGATTGTTGTTGGAAGAAGGACAAATGAAATTTTTTATCAGCTCAAAGGTGTTGATGGTTATTGTTTCATGACTTAGATCAATGAGAGTTGGCTATGGCACAAAATAATGTGTCACATCAATTTTGATAGCCTAGTGAGAATAAGTTTAGCTCAAGCTGTTAGAGATCTACCAAAGATTTTAAAGCCTATCAATGTTTTCTATAAGGAATGTTAAGTTGGAAAGAAAGTAAGAAGTTTCTAATTCAAAGAACAATATTCCATCATATTGTTGGAATTGGTGCATACAAATCTTTATGGTCCTACCAAAGTAAGAAGTATTCAAGGTGACAGGAATTTCATGCTTTTGATTGATGATTAATGTGGAATGACATGGGTTAATTTTCTCAAAGAAAAAATAGAATCCCTAGATAAGTTTAAAGATTCAAAGTTATGGTTGAGAATGAAATGGACATGAAAATCAAATGCTTGAGGTTTGACAGTGGTGGAGAGTTCACCTCCACTGAGTTCAATATATTTTGTGAGAATCATGGAATATAGAGGAATTTATCTGCCCTTAGGACTCCTTAGTAGAATGGAGTGGTTGAAAGAAATAATAGGAGTGTTCAAGAGGTTGTAAGGATAATTCAATGAAAGAAGAAAATCTATCAAAAGTTTACTAGAGAGAAGAAATTCATACTATTGTTTACATACTTAATAGAGTGCAAGCAAGAGAAAACAACACAAAGACTCCGTATGAGATATGGTATGGAAGGATTCCTACTGTCAAATACTTTAGAGTGTTTGGAAGCAAATGCTATATTAGAAGAGATGAAAAATTATGAAAGTTTGATGCAAGGTTTGATGAAGGTATCTTCATTGGATATTCTAATAAAAGTAAAGTGTATGAGTGCTACAACAAGAGGATAAGAAAGATTGTTGAGAGTGCAAGTGTCAAGGTTGATGAAGACCTATAGAAGAATTTAGTGGTGACAGATGGATATGAATCAAATGAGTCTTCTTGCAGAGAATAAGAAAAGGTAAGGAAAAAGAAGTGCAGATTGAAGAGGAAGAAGCTCCAGAAAAGATTCCTAAAACTCCTAAGTATGTGTAAAGAATCATTCTGAAGAATAGATCATTGGTGATAAGAGAACATGTTTACTAACAAGAAGGAAAGTTGCTGAAGAATAGGTAAATCTATGTTTAATTTTTGAAGTTGAACCTAAAACAATGGTTGAAGCATGCAAGGATGAGTATTGGATCAAGTCTATGGAAGAAGAAATATTGCAAATTGAGAAGAACTAGACTTGGGAACTTGTCCCAAGACCAAAAAAAGAGAATGTGATTGGAACTAAGTGGGTATTCAGGAACAAACTGAATGAAAGTGGATAAGTAGTAAGAAACAAGGTAAGGCTTGTGTGTAAAGGTTACTCAAAAATAGAAGGAATAGACTTTGAGGAAGCATTTTCTCCAGTGGCAAGGATGAAAGATATTAGGATTTTTTTTGGCTTTTGTAGCATATAAGGACTTCAAAGTATATCAAATGGACGTGAAGTATGCTTTCTTGAATGAAGAATTGGAAGAATTATGCATAAAAAAATGGAAGTATTTAAGTTATCAGATAAACTAGATATGGTCTGTAGATTGAAGAAGGCATTATATGGATTGAAGCAAGCTCCTAGAGCTTGGTATTCAAGGTTAGATAAATACTTGTTACAACAAGGATTCAATAAAGGTACTGTAGATAGAACTATTTACTTCAAAGTTGAAAAATATCAAATCTTAATTGTGGTTGTGTATGTTGATGAAATAATTTTTGGAGGAAATGAAGCTATGTGTAAGAAATTTGTAGAAGAGATGCAAAAATAATTTGAAATTTCAATGTTTGGGGATAAGAATTTCTTCCTTGGGTTACAAAGCAATCACACAGATAAAGGTATTTTCATTTCACAATAAATGTATGCCAAGGAAATGTTGAAGAATTTTGGAATAGAAGATTCTAAACTGATATGTACCCCTATGGTTATTGGTTGCAAGCTGAAAAAGAATGATGATTATCTTAAGGCTGATTAGAGAAAGTATAGATCAATGATTGGAGGACTATTATATCTAATTGTTACTAGATCAAATATCATGCATGTAGTGTGTCTTGTGGCTATACTCCAAGAAGATCCTAGAGTCACATGTTGCAGTAGTACAGAGGATATTCAAATACTTGAAGGGCACTCTAGATCATGGCTTGCGGTATCCAAAAGATAGTGAATTTACTTTGAATGCTTACACTGATGTAGATTGGGCTGATTGTATAGACAAGAAGAAAAGTACAAGTGGTGGTGTATTCTTTCTTGGATCATGTAGATTGGTATCATGGCTAATTAAGAAACAAGATTTAGTATCTTTATCTACTGTAAAAGAAAAATTTATTGCAACATCATCTTGATGCACATAAGTGTTATGGATGAGGAAAACATTAAAGGATATCAAAGTGGTATATGATTAACCAATTTCTATCTTCTATGATAATACAAATACTATCAATATTTCAAAGAATCTAGTAATGCATTCAAGGAAAAATAATATCTCAATTTGGTATCACTTTTTGAGAGAGAAGGTTGTAGAAAATGAAGTGAAGCTTGAATATATGCCTATAAAGGATTAGGTTGCTAACATATTCACTAAGGCTCTTCCTAAGGATACTTTTGAGTATCACTAAGAGAAGTTGGGAGTTATTTCCCCTCCTTTGAACTAGATGCATAAGGAGATGTATTAGTCCAGTGGATCTCAAGATTCATTCTTTGGTCTAGATTGATGTTGGTGGCTACCTCTCAGGGGGAGTAGGTAGTGGCATTATTAATTGTTGCAATTAGGATGAGTGGGTGTTGTCATTACACAATGGTTGATGACTGATGTAGTATGGTGTGTGCCCCTAAGGGGGAGTATGCAGAGCAATTTAGGAAAGGAAGTTGTAGAGAAGTGGTGAACAATATGATTAATGTTAAATCCTGGGGAGAGTGAGTGATGTAAATATTTTTCTCTTTGCCATTGATATGAAAGGGGGAGAGAGTAAAGTGAAAAAAAATCAAAGGGAGAGAAACTCATGTGAAGATGTTAAGAGAGAGAGTAATGAGCTAGTTGTGTAAGGGGGATAAAGTAAAAGAAAAGAGAATAATATTTGGTATAGATGATCAAAGTTGGTGTGTTTGTTGTTGATGGTTTTTCACATCATGTTTTTCCATCAATGACAAAGGGGAAGATTGTTGTAATTATGTATAGTTGGTGTTGTCATTGATGTCAACAAGCTTTGGTATTGTCATTGGTGTCAACTATATGAGCATGAGATTATAGCAAGGGTGTGAGCAATTGGTATTGAGTTGATGTTGTCTTTGATGATTCTTTGATTAGTTACATTATGTTGTGATTAGTAATCTACTAGTGTCAACCTCTAGTGTTTCTTTGATAAGCTTCTGTCTATGGGTGTATGGTTGAGTTTCTATGTTGTAGTTGGTTTGGTGGTGATGAGAAAGTGTTGAAGATGTTGAGGATGTGTCTTTGGTGCTTGGTTTCCAAGTGATTTTGAGAAAATTTGAATAAAAGAGGGGAATAGTGTGTTGCAATGTTGTTCTATATTGCAGAGTAGTAATTTGGTTTTTCTCCACATTTATTTTTGGTTGAATATCTACTTGTGTAGTTTGGATATGTTGATCAAAGGTGATCAGAGGTATTGTATTCAAAATTTAGTGTGTTGGATCATTGTGCCTAGAGGAAGTTATGTTCACCAGTGTGTGGAATATGTATTGTAGATGTGTCTGGGAGAATTTTTTTTGCTCCACATTTCTTCATAGAGTGGTTTCAGTTCTTCCAGATCTAGAAGGGTGCTGATAGTGTTCATATCTTTGTTCAGTTGAAGTTGGTTGATGTTTGGTACTCCATAAGTTAGTTTATTGAGTAACAGTGTGCAGGAGGTTGTTTGAGTGTATTGAATGTGTACATTCTTCAAGTGAAATTTATTGCGAAGGAATTTTTTGGATTTCATGGTGTTTGTGGAATATTCTAGATCATGTTCAAGCATGGTGTGTGGTCCGTGAGTCATCTTTGGATTTGAGGAAGCGTGTACTTAAGTGTTAATGGTGTTAATAAAAGTTCAACCAACCTTGGGTGTTTACACTAATTATAGAGTTGCTTTGGTGTTTATGGAAGTGTGGTGTGATGTGCATGGATGGATATAGGTCCTAGTTAAGGTGTGTTGTGGTTCTCCTTCATTCCTTTCCACCACGAGAATATTTTGGTGTTGACCTATTTGAATTTGCATGGTTCAGGTGCATAGTCGACCTTGGACAATGTTTTCAAGGTTGAAGATGGTATAAATATGTGTTGAGTTGTTGAGTGATGATAAGATAGATGGGTATGATGTGAGTAATACAAATTGTAGAGTTGTAGGGTGAGAACATGTGAAGTGCAGTGCGAGTTCGTGTGTTAGATTACTGAATGTAGTGAGTAGAAGGTGTCTAGACTTCTTTAGAAAGGCTATGAATGTATTGGTGATGTTGTGGTGGATTTTTCTATTACATTGAGATGGATTTATCATTGTAATATTCTTCTCTATATTCTTTTCTATTATGGCAGTGAGCCTTTCTTTCTTTTGGGCAGTGATCCCTTCGACAATGAGCCCTTTGTAATTGGTGTTTATATTAATTTATATTGTGGGGTAATCCTCACCATGGTTTTCCCTTCTTGGGTTTTCCATGTAAGTCTAGTGTTTCTTTGTGCATGGTGTTGATGTGTTTCTATTTTTATTATCTTCTTTCATGATAAATCATTCTAACAAATTAAGGGTTAGTTAAATTAATGGGGATTTCAATGTTTGTGAGGGTTTTGAAGTTCTAAGGTACAACTGATTCACCCCCCTCTCAGTTGTCTTGTGCATTCAACAAGAAATTTGTTATAAATGGAAATTATATTAATATATGTTTGCATGGGTTGTCATAATTCTATCCAATTATTAGAATATGCAAATATTATGTTGTTCTTCTTGTTTATTTATTTGATGGTGTGCATGTACTATTCTTAGGATGTTTTTATGTTTGCTCGTTACTACCTCAATTATATAATTTTATGTAGGTATGTGAGAGTGCTGAGAGGTGATGCAATAATCTTAATGGTGGATAATTCAATGAATGTTTTTATTAACATAATACACAATTTGGGATATTTTGTCCATATGGTTGTTGCTTATATTTGTATAATACTTGATGCTTCATCCTTTAACCAATATGAAATAATAGTTTGTTCTTTAACTATTGTTATGACATTGTCGATGTATGTTTGTTACTTCCTCAATCATATAATTTTATTTTGGCAGGAATGTGAAGAGTGGTGGGAGGTTTTCACAACACCTTGAGTTGTAAGCAAACATTTTAGGTAAAGTATTTGAAGACTTTACTTTGGGAGATTTTTTGTTACAATGATTTGGGGGTGTTTCTAGGGTTCTACATTTTCTTTTATCAAATTAATGCAATTTTTTGACCATATTGATGAGAATACAATGGGTCTACCAACTCAGCCTTCAATTATATAATTTAAAATAGGGAACTATAAGGCTTAGAGAGTTTGTTGAAGCATTTATGATGACTTAACCATTTTACCTATTTATGTGAAATTATTCTTAAACCACCATTAGGTTGATAGAACCATTTATGGTACTTAGAAAAAAATTCATATCATAGGAACTATTTAGTCATGTTGACACTAACTATATTTTATCTCAAACATTAATTTCCCTCATGTTTTTGGAACTCAAATATGGGAAATGTATGAATATCTAGTTTATTCACCATTCCAAGGTGATCCAAAATTGGATTTTTTTATTCTTATGAATGACTATGATAAATATCACCACACCAAAGCTATATTTAAACTACTAGATTGTGGAAAAGTATGAAAACTCATGAGGAAATAGAGACCTCTTATTTATCCTCCTCTAGAAAGCCTAGTTGATCATTCAATATATTCGACTCTTATTTCACATACAAAGGCTTATCCTCCCACGTCTTTTTCAGAGTCAACATCTAGAGGTTTAGGAATTTTCACTTATAGCACTTGAAGATTCTAATGTTGTTCATATTCAATATTCTTGTGTGGACATCACATAATGAGATTCTTCATCTCTTATTGCTAATTGGGATTACTACTTACATGATATACAATATTTTTATTCAAAGATCTTGATGATAATATAGATAAAATTCATCTCCTCTTTGATGACAACTCATACAAAGTTGCATCACCTTCTTTGAATGTCATGAGGGTACATTCAAATGTTCCTATTATTTATCTATAGATATATTCATCTATAATGATTTTTTTAGAGATACTCATGAGTTGACACTTTTAAATAAATCACTATTCATGTTGACACCTTTGATAGTGTTATCAAATTCACTTAGGTCTAGTTGTATTACCTATGGTGAGCACCATACATCCATGGTTATTGTACCTAAATATTATATTGTACTAGATCCTCTATATGAATTTTTATTAGAGTTTTACATTGGCTTGGAGATCTTTGAGAAATATTCAAAGGACTCATCATAATCTTTAGGTTTAGTTCTAAATTTATTTTCATCAGGATTTGGATTGTCACATTTGTTAGTTAGAATTAATATTCTTGATTTTATTGTAGTGCATTTTGACACTAACATGATAGCATTTGATCACTTTCAAGAGACATCATGTAAATTCTTAGTTTCTTCCTCCAAATTATTTTCAAGAATGGAAATATATCTTGTGCATATGTCTTTGTATTTGTTTCTTCCTAACAAGAGAAATGTTCTTTGGTTATCTTGGATCATCTTTAGCATAAAATTTCAAACATTCACCATTAGTGTAGGAGAATATACATTGAATGGGGGATAAATAGTCTCTCTTCTTCTCTCTTATGAGTGGTGGGGGAATTTTTCATCATATGGATTTTTATGCTTCTCATACATTAGAGGGAATATTTCATAAATTTTATCTTTTGGAGAGGATTTTTTCTAATGGATTTTCTCCTTTTCCTTGTTTTTGAGAAGTTCCTTTCTACATTGGTACCTCATAAAGCCTTATATCCAAGACCCACATTTGTATGTTTTTCATTACCCTAATTTTCACTTAAGGGGGGTAGTGGTGTGAACAAAGTTGTTTTCCTTTTAAGTTTCACTCGTGGGTCTTTTTTCACCTAATGACTTAAGTTCACTTAGGGATTTCTAAGAGCACTTTCATTTTATGTATCAAATAATAATATTAAGACACATTCCATGATCTTATGTTGTCTTATGTCTCAACCTTACTTTCATAACAAGGATTTTCATTGTACATTAAAGCACGCATTATATTTGCATTATATCATAGGGATACATTTATTCTTGTCATGGTTATCTTCCAAGTTCTTTAGGTTTGATATTAGACCTCTAAATATTTTTTTGCTATCTCCATCGTAAAATGTTGGATGTCAATAGAATTATTTATGGTGTTATTCTTACTAGGTCACATAATGAGAATCCATGTGAATTAAAGGTGGAAAATCATGATACATCTCAAGCTACATCTCAACTACAATATAAGGCGTGTTCTCTAAATTATTCATCATTATATGGTACCTTTATTCATAAAGAAACATTGGTCGATCTCACTTATTTTGTATATCATAGTGAGGCAAAAGAAAAAACTCATTGGGTGAAATATTTTAAATGATACATCTAGGTGAGTGAAAGATCATGATGGGCCAAATAGAGTCAATGAGAGAAAAATTGCATGAAAGTGTTGCAAAAATCACAAAAAAAATCAAGCTCAATTTTTTTTTTGTTTGGTAAGTTGACCAAAATAAACATCTATGTTTCATAAAATAGGAAGTTATTTTATTAAAAAAATAAATATCTATTCTATTAAAATAAATGGATTGGGAGTCCCAAACTTGTCTTTTCTATGGAAATCATGAGCTAGGAGGTCTTCATAAATTTCCATTGACTTCACACATGATACCATCTATTTTTTTTAATTTGAATTTGATAAAATAAAAAGGGTGTAATTGAAAAAGTCTCTAGATCCTATGTCTCATTAAAATTTTAGTAGGTAATTATTATTAATTTTCTACTTGTCTACATTACTCATAGATAGTATTGAAAATTTCTCATAACTTTAAAACCATTAATATTTTTCAAATCAAACATATATATTAAAAATAAATTTCATGTTTTTTAATCAAGTTAGAATTTAGACAAAAAATATTTTTTAATGTTTAAAAATTTCTATATAAAAAAATTATAAAAATATTTATATAAAAATGCATGCACATCTAAAATGTAGTTTACATTTCCTCATTAAGGTATATATTGATTTTTTTTTTCATAGAATTTAAAACCAATTCTCTTTTTAAATAAAACATATATTAAAATAATTTTCATGTTTTTTGGCAGGATGCAGATTAGCCAAAAATGTTTTTTAATATTTAAAAAATTACTAATAAAAAATTATAAAATAATATAAATGCATCACCATCTAATCTTGTTTCTTTTTACTAGTATCCAAATTTTAGAGTTTTTTTGCAACAATTTTAGTAGTGTCTCATTGTAATATCTATTTTTAGCAAATTTATTTAATTTTTTCAAAATAAATGGTATTCCATAAATTAAATTTAAAGGAGGAAAACAAATTATTACTACTTTTTCACATTCTTAGATAACTCATTCAATTTTTGACATGATTTTTTAATTAAGGTTAACTAAAGGGGTTTTGAAAAGTATACAAACCTTTTGCAAATCCACAACCAAGATAAAACAATGAAAAAATAGAACAATAAAAAATTAAAACTACGATTCAAACGACACTATCATAAACACACCACTATACATAGAAACAAAACAATAGTATTTCCCTAAGATAAGGAGATCTCAAACTAATTTTTGATTTGATCACCTCCCATTCCTCTACCATGAAGTAGATGTAGTTCTTAGTTAATTCAAAATTAACATCTTTCCCTCCACCATTTCCCCTTCTTCTAGGTTTTGGTTCTTTTTCTTTCTTTGGTTTCCATATGGCTTTACCTTTTCACCTTAAGCCCTTCCATCAATGTATTCATCCTAATTTTTTTTTTATTGATAATTATCCTTCTCAACTAAATAATTCTATCTTGGTTCTCCTTTAGGGTCTTGTTCTCAACCTCCATTTGATTCAATCCACCCTCTAGAGTAGACACCTTTCTGTTACAATCACAACTCTTGTAAAAAAGAGAACTATTCTCAATTTTATTTATCTACAACTAAAGATTCTTTATATAGAGATGTACAAGTTCACATTTGTATAATTTCTCTACTATCTTTCAAATCTACTTCAAAATTTCCTTAAGAAGACAAATACCATTCTCCAAAGAAAAAAATATTTTTAACATTTTAAGCAATTGTCTCATCAACCTTTCTTTTTTTGTTCCAATATTTTTTATCATCACTCTACCTTAGGCCTTCTTTAGAAACATTCTACCCAAGCAACACCATTTCACCTTTCTTATCATTACAAATGAAATCCAATTATTTAGATGAGAAGGAATACCATTTAGACTAAGAATAATTACTTTATAGATCATAAAATTGATGATAGGACTCTTTTCCCATAAATTTTTGAGCCAATAAGCTTTGCCTCTCTTTATATGGGAAGAAGAGCCTCTAGAAAGGATTTAATAAGACAAAATTATTTTCCCTTAGGCTCTCAATACGATGATTAGGCTCAAAAAATCTATAATAGGGCTATCTTCCACAAGCTTCACTCAAGGGGTGGATTGACATCAACATTCTAGTTTTTAGCATGATTGAAAAATAGTAGAATCAAACCATTTTAGCACATTCATTGCTAAAGGGGTATTATTCATTTGTCTCATAAGTTATCAAATGTTTTTTTTTTAGTAAAGATAAATGATTTTTTGAAAAGTCCCAACCATTTTACAAAGCATAAATATATTTTACTATCAACACTTAATGATTGGACTGTGAAATAAATGTAAAAATATAACAAGGATGCTCAAAAAAATATTATAAAACAAACTAATTAGTACCATAACCATACCTAACCATTCTCACACCCTTGAATTGAGTGTGGGATTGAGAAATTTTTGGAAATACCTTTTTCCTTCTTTAGATAATGCTCTAGGAAACCTCATCATCCAAAACCATGCCACAAATAGGGGAAACACATGAGGAGAGGAGTTCTTGGACAAGGAAGCTAACCAATGAGTGAGATTTTCAAAACTAATAATAGGAGGAACACTAAAATCACCCAAAAAAGGGGGTGGAATTTAAAGGATAAGGAGAAACAAGAACCATGGGTGGAGGACCACCACCTGATCAACAACTAGAGGCTCATAATCCTCTAAAGTAAAAATATCCACAACCACATCCATAGAAAGGTATTGTTGTAGAGTATTCTTCCATGAGAAGAAGATCTTGAGACCATATAGCATGATAA
>VDFB02038966.1:0-60633 GCA_007258455.2 Sequoia sempervirens
CACTACAAACATCGCCATTTGGGATCTCTCTATGTAACTCCTCACACTACCCCAAAAAAATCTAACCCAAAACTAACAATAAAATCCCATATGCGTATTTTTACATATGATTTATTTATGATGTTGTTGAATACTAATTTCCAACCAATAGTAAACTATGTGTCTTTAGTGATATTTTATACAATATCTAATATTTTAGTTTCTTACAATAAATGGTATTCAATGCATGATGGATATAGTGTGAAATTAGATAACATTGTTTTTATTAAGATACACATGAGACTGCACATTAAGGGGGACTACATGTTCTCTCTTCTTCTTTTTATTTTGGAATGAGTTTTTCCTTGCACAAGGTTTTATTCTTCTAATTTTTTGAATGGAGTCACTGGGTAATCTCTTCATTCTCTCTTGAGGAAGTTTTTATCAAGTTTTCTTCTCTTCTTTTGGGGAGATCATTTTGTACATGGGCACCTACCATGGTTACACATTTTTCAACACCCATCCATCTTACCCAACTAAGCTATGTCTAAAGGGGGTTTAATGTATTATTTTATTTTCTTGCATTTATTTAATAAATTATATGCACCTAAGATAGAATAAACTTACTTAGATGAGTATCTACTTCAATAGGTTGTACTTGCATCATGTGACTTGTACTTTTCTTCTTAGGTGGAGATATCCATTCATCATATATCTTTAATCCCACATTGGTTGTACATTCACATCTCTTGGTGAAATATTTTATAGATCCACCTCTTACTCATATGAGAGTCATTGTAAATATAATTACATAATATTAAAATAACAATCATCTTAATGTTCTACATTTTTTAATTATGATTTTGCTATTCTGGCTTGTTTGTGTCATCAAATATCAAGAACTTGCTCCATTGACAAATCTTACATGGTATCAAAGTAGTTGGTGACTCAAAGCTTATCCATCTTCAAAGAGGATAGAAAATCTATTTGAGAGCTTAATATGCTCTTCTCTTACATTGTGTGATGATTTGGAGAATAACAGATTTTTAAAAGGATCAAAATTGCTAACTACTTTTGGTTTTATTGTTTTGCAAGTACACCTAAGTTGAGTTTAGATGATCAAATATTATTGTTTTTCCTTTCATTACATCTCAATTTGGTTTTGGAGTAGAAATATTGCAAGGGTTTAAAGGATTTTCTATCACTTGGGCATCCACAAATCACTCATCATTTATATTATTTGAGCTAAAATTGATCTTGTAATTACATTTGAAAGGCCCAAAAACACAAGGATCAATTGTGAATTCACCCAATTTAAACAACTTTTCCCAAAGGCTCTTAAAAACAAAATCGCAATTGTTATTTGTACCATTCTTTACATAGAAAATATTCCATATGTATCAACATATTTGGTAAGTTTTATTAGCATCACAAGTGTAGGTAAATTGAATAAGTGATGTAGAGTGGTAGGGGAAGCAACACCTTTTTCCAATAGCTTCTTTCAATGCACACATCAACTTCACTATTCCTTCCAACAAGCAACTTGATCACCCAACTCAACTCACACACCCAAACATGTTTGAAGGACTTGGGGATGCTATTACACTCTCAACATGTCAAAAAGACCAAATAACTTGAATTTACACTCAAAAACTCCCATTCTCTCATCACTCTTACACAAGCCCATGCACTTTACAACATTCACCAATAGGACAATCAAAATAAAAATTGATTAAATGCATTAACCAGAAAATGAAACATGGTTTTAGAATCCTAACACCATCCTCCACAAGTTCCCAAAAGCACAGGATCAAACTCCACAAACAGATGATTCAAAATATTGATTTTTCAAGCCACAAGAAGGCTTGATTTAGGCCTATGTACAGAAGGTTTGACTACCAAGGCACACCCCAACATCCCTAAAGCCTTTATTAGGTTCAAAAATGCTCCCAAAGACCCAATTAACACCTTACATCCATTCTATTTACTTAAAACACTCATAAATCAAAAGAAATGCTTACAAATGATCATTTTTTGAACGGTTTCCAAGGTAAAACCAGATCTAGGGCATCTCATAACTTTTGCAAACCTCCATATTTCCTCATGAAACTAATTGCATCATGTAAAGGACCCTTAAATCCACCATTCCACCAAAAATTAGAATTTTCCTATGGTGGAATGGTGAATTATGAACATATTTGTGAACAAAGCCTTGTTTTGTAGGATTTTAGACCCTCTGGCAGTAAAATGAATGTAACTTGGTCAATTCTTAATGAAATTAACTCAAATCACCACTAAAAGAAAGAAGACACTACCCTCTATTGAACCATATGAATTAGAGGTCCGTACAATGCAGATACAGGCCGTACAATTGAAAGAATAGTAAAAAATGCTGCAAAAATTGGAAAAACAGAGTTTTCTTCTTATTAAAATGCTTCAAAACTTCAATCTCCTCCCTGCCTCGACCCAATGGAGGATATTTAAAATTTTCCTCATCATTTCCAACATCCCTCAACTGATTTTTGAAGGAGGGAACTGCTGGTTAGCATAATTACATCATTAATGTTGAAATTACATTAAATTGCATTAGGACAACTTTGCAATTTTGAAGCAACTTTCAATTCTAACACGTATGACTTCTAAAACCATTCTAATGGCTTCAAAATAGCCTTATTACATCCTTAAAACCTTAATCTTGCATATCTAAATACAATTTTAGGATTTTGCCTTCTCAAGTCTACATGACTACATTTAGTGCAAGATTGCAATATTTCACATTTTGACTCCAAAACTCAAAAACTCAACCTAGAACCTATCCAATGGTCTTATTAGATCTTATTGAAGATGAGAAACACTCAAAATACTCATTCTAACCTATTCACCATCTATTTCCATCAAATGATCAAAAATGGAGGATGAGGTGTAGGTGCTCCTACACCATACACACCCCTAGAAAAAACTCATGCCTCATGAGTTGTTGCTAATACCATTGCCTCCAAGCTTCATGCATGCTCCACTAGTTCACAAAGCCATTCCACTAGTTCATGTACACTAGACCTACAAATTGCTCTGTACATCTAGCATTATTGAATGTGTTTACATTAGCATTTACCCTATTCTCTGTTCTCAGACTTGCAAACAGTCTTTTATCTTTCCTCTGACCAAGATTAGAGTGTTCACTATGCCCTACACCTGCAAACAAACTAGGATTAGCAACTCTGTGATCTATCTTCTTTTCTTTGTCACCATCATGCTTACTACTGCCCTTACTGCCCTGTTCAATCTGCTTGTTCACCTCTTTCACCATTTTTACTGCCTTATCAGGCTTATGCACTATTGCACCTACAATCTTTTTTGGCTTCTCATATTTACTCTTAACTACAGGACATTCAATGGTCCCTACAACAACACTTTCATGCAAATTCCCTATCAAAGCACTTTTCACCCCTATGTTTACAGTCACACTTGCTGCCGCTACATTATCAGTCCTAGGATAGGTAACAACATCAGAAATTTTGTTCTCCTTCATTACATTTATAGGTTCCTTCCTATCGCACATTATTACCTTTGCTTTACCTTTGATATCTTCTACAAGAGGAGATAAAACAAACGAATAACCATCTTTGACTATGGTGTAGGTATTTTCCCTACCATCATACAATGCCCTCTTGTCATATTGCCAAGGTCTTCCTAATAGGAGATGACAACAATCCATTGGAAGCACATCACAAACAACACTATCATGATAACCACCAATCTAAAAGTCTACAATAGCCTTTTCATTCACCAATAAAGATTGATCATCATTTAACCATGAGATTTTATAGGGACATTCATGAGGAATTCTTTTCAAACCTAACTTGTTTACCATTTCACATGACACCATATTTTTAGTTGAGCCAGAATCAATCACCACTCTTCATACATTGTCCTTGCACTTACAATTTATCTTGAAGAGACTTTTTCTTTGCAAAGGTGCTTCCTCTTTTGCTGCTTTCAAGATTGCCTTTCTCACCATCAACATTTCTCCTACTTCAGGATCTGCCTTCTTACTTGCAAAATAATGGTTTTCACACTCCTCCTCTTGAACCAATTGTGCTCTCCTATCAATATTCTTGTCTCCACTTGATGAGCTACCAACCCTCTCAGGACATTTCCATGAAGGATGGCCAAACTCATTACATGTGTAGCACCTTCCTGCAAAATCATTAGAACCTCTACCAATACCAAACCTTCCTCTACCTCTAAAACCAAAACCCCCTCTAGAATCAACATTTTTCTCTTTACCTTTCTTTGTTCCTTCTTGATCTTCATTTGGTTGCTTTGATGTAGAAATCATTCCTCTTCCTCTTGCATTAGGACCACCTCTTCCCCTCACTGATTTCTCTTGTCACCTCTTAAGCTTCTCCTCCACTCTGATTGCCATTTGATAACACTCCTCTACACTCCTAGGGTTAGCCAAAACCAATTCATCTTGTATGTTAAGCCTCAAACCACCTACATAGCTAGCAACTTTTTCATCTTCATTCTCATGATGACCAGACCTTAAACTTAGTTTATAAAATTCCTTAGTATAAGACTTAATGTCTATTTCCTTTTTCCTTAAACCTTGCAATTTCTTAAACATTTGAACTTGATGATCCTTGGGTAAGAATTTACCTTTGAGTTTTGATACCATCTTGTCCCATGAGGTGATTTTAGACTTGTCTTGCTTTCTCCTCTCTGATTGAAAGTAGTCCCACCATACCAAAGCATGGCCTTGCAACTTTGTCTTTGCAATTTTTATTCTTTTCTCCTTAGGAACCTCATCACATTCAAAATGGTTATCTAATGCAACAATCCAATCAAGTAACTCTTCATCATTTAGACTACCACAATACTTTGGAACATCAATCTTTACCTTAGGCTTGTCATTCTTCACTATTTTCAACAACTTTGCAATTCTTTGATCCTCTGGAGTAAACTCTTCTTCCACATCTTCAAACTCATAATCTTCCTCTTCATATGACTCATTCTCTTCAACATCCCTTCTCTTTTTTTTGTCTCCAAGGCTATGATTATTTCCTCCAACTCTCTGAGTTCCTTAGCATGTCTATCTTTCATCTCCTTCATCTCTTTAGCCATATCATTCTTCTTTGGAGGCATCTTATCAACCTTGCCTCTTCACCTTCTTCTTCAACCTGCAAAATGAAAACAAATCTACTCCCTGATACTCTAATACCACTTTGATGCAAAGTGACAGGGGAAACAACACCTTTTTCCAATAGCTTCTCTCAGTGCACACATCAACTTCACTATTCCTTCCAACAAGCAACTTGATCACCCAACTCAACTCACACACCCAAACATGTTTGAAGGACTTGGGGATGTTATGTAAACTCTCAACATGTCAAAACAAGACCAAATAACCTGACTTTACACTAAAAAAGTCCCATTCTCTCATCACTCTTACACAAGCCCATGCAACTTTGCAACATTCACCAATAGGACAATCAAAATAAAAACTGATTAAAGGCATTAACCAGACAATGCAACATGGTTTTAGACTCCTAACACCATCCTCCACAAGTTCCCAAAAGCATAGGATCAAACTCCACAAACAAATGATTCAAAATATTGATTTTTCAAGCCACAAGAAGGCTTGATTTAGGCCTATGTACAGAAGGTTTGACTACCAAGGCACACCCCAACACCCCTAAAGCCTTTAGTAGGTTCAAAAATTCTCCCCAAGACCCAATGCACACCTTACATTCATTCTATTTACTTAAAATACTCATGAATCAAAATAAATGCTTACAAATGATCATTTTCTGGACTGTTTCCAAGGTAAAACCAGACGTAGGGCATCACATAACTTTTGTAAACCTCCATCTTTCCTCATGAAACCAATTGCATTGTGTAAAGGACCCTTAAATCCACCATTCCACCAAAAATTTGAATTTTCCTACGGTGGAATGGTGAATTATGAACATATTTGTGAACAAACCCTTGTTTTGTAGGATTTTAGACCCTCTGGCAATAAAATGAAAGTAACTTGCTCAATTCTTAATGAAATTAACTCAAATCACCACCAATAGAAAGAAGAAACTCCTCTCTATCGAACCATATGCATTATAGGGTCGTACAATTCTGCTACAAGCCGTACCAATCAAAAGAACAGTTAAAAATGCTGCAAAAACTGGAAAACAAAGTTTTCTTCATATTAAAATGCTTCAAAACTTCAATCTCCTCCCTGCCTCAACCCAATGGAGGCTATTTAAACTTTTCCTCATCATTTCCAATGGCTCTCAACTGATTTTTGAAGGAGGGAACCGTTGGTTAGGATAATTACATCATTAATGTTAAAATTACATTAAATTGCATTATGGCAACTTTGCAAATTTTGAAGCAACTTTCAATTCTAACACCTAACTTCTAAAACCATTCTAATGGCTTCAAAATAGCCTTATTACATCCTTAAAACCTCAATCTTGCATATCCAAGTACAAATTTATGATTTTTCCTTCTCAAGGCCACATGACTACATTTAGTGCAAGATGCAATATTTCACATTTTGACTCCAAAACTTAAAAACTCAACCTAGAACCTATCCAATGGTCTTATTAGATCTTATTGAAGATGAAAAACACTCAAAAGAATCATTTTAACCTATTCACCATCTATTTCCATCAAATGATCAAAAAGGGAGGATGAGGTGTAGGTGCTCCTGCACCAATAAGGTACATTAAACAAATCAAGGTTTAAATTAAAAAAATTACAAATTTTTATTTATTTTTCATGAGTTATTATTTAGAGTACATAGAGTGTCTAACATTTGCAAACCATGTATGGGATCTCTATTGGCATGCAACCTCAATACCTAGCCAAACGAGTGGGGCCCCAAATTTAGAGCCCTCTACATTCACAATTTTGATTTTCCACTCAAACTTTACATGCTTCATTCTTAGTCATATTGGCTAATTTGAGGAATTTTTAAAATTTTAGGTAATTTTCGAGAGCTTTGAAGTAGGGTAGATATTTCATGATTTGTCTCACTATTCTAGAAATTAAAATTTCTCATAGGTGTTGTTGCTCATTTTTCTTTTGGAAATTTCCAATACTTTTTTTGAGCTCATATGATTCCTTTTCATGCATCATTTTTAAAGTTCGTGATTTCTTATGTACTTTATGGTGTTAACCTTAGGCTTGTTTCAATACAAATTATAATTATAGTTTCATTATTTTAGCCTCTTGAGACATTTGCATTCACTGTGATTAAGTATTTTTTTGCATATTTGACAAGTCACATCTATGAACATACTAAGTATAAGTATCATCATGAAATTTTGCTAAAGGATTTCATGAACAAGCATTTTGGAGGGGTTGTGCATTAGTTTTATTGGTTTGGTCTCTATTTGACTCATTTGAAGAATCTATCATAGTTAATAATGGGTTTTCATTTATCTTTTTGAGGTCACCCTAAAAAAGGAAACCATAAGTCTTACTAAGACAAATTCTTAAAACATCTCAAATGGCTTCATCTCTTGCCCCATCTCTATGGATTTGTTTATAAATTGGGTACTCATTAAAAAAAGGCAAGTATGAAAGTATGAGCTAGTAAGAAGGGTCAATTTGTAGAAATGATTAGTTGCAATGTTGATAATGACCCTAATTGGGACATCTCGCATATTCAGTGCCCTTGTACTCTTTGAAACAAAATTTAGGAGATCTACAAAGACTCAAATGAATATCTATTACCAAAAGATCCCACTATGAGCTATTACTCAATGATTATGATAACCTATCATATGATGATGATACGACAAAGGAACTTGCTTATAATGAAAGTCTTGAATGTTATGAAAACATATAGACTTCTCTTTGTGCTCCTATAAAGTATTTCATTGATTCTTCAATTTTGATAGCTCCCAATACTAATTCAAAGGGTTCATATTTGTTTTCTACTAGTCAACATCACTTGGCTAAAGACTCATATTCTACCATTGGTAGATAAATCTCAAGCTTATACTTAGACATCTTGTGTGAACACATCATATTAGGATTAACAACATTTGCATATGGCATGCACTAAGATTTCATCTTCATCTTCTACTTCATAATTTAACACTACTTTTGATGGAT
Source organism: Sequoia sempervirens (assembly GCA_007258455.2). Taxonomy (NCBI): domain Eukaryota; kingdom Viridiplantae; phylum Streptophyta; class Pinopsida; order Cupressales; family Cupressaceae; genus Sequoia; species Sequoia sempervirens. Next base: position 8,101 of record VDFB02038966.1, read on the forward strand.
TTATATTATTATTTTGTAATATATTTATGTGTTTCCTTGACTTAAATAATTTTAATATTGTTGCTCTAACATTTTCAATAAAATTGTTGTGAATTCAAGTAAAATTTTCTTATTATTTTTAAATTTCCCCTTATGAATCAGATTGAGTTGATGGTCAAAGAGCAAATTGAATAATTCTTGATCTAAAATCTCCTTTGACAAACTACCCTCTAGTTGAAAAATATTTACTTTACTTTATCTAAAGAAAATTCATATTCATAGTTAAGAAATGGTTTGAATCTAACCATTTCAAATAAATTTTGTCCTTGACTCTCAAAATTTGATTACCTTCAATAGAAGTTGTAGTCCTATTATAGATTTCCACATATTTATTGATAAGATCTCTATTAGACAAATGATTTCCAACCAAGCCCGCTAATTGGAATGGATGTGTATGAGCTTTTTTCCTAATAGACAATAATACAAATAGCTATAAATAATGCATAAAATCCGTTATCTATAATAATGACACTTATCTACCTAGTTCAACAAGGCAAAAAAACCTCCACAACCCACATCACCTAATAGCAAAGGCAAATACCCTCCAACCCAAAGGGAGGAATTATAGAAATAGATTGTGGTTAATTATGCCCTTCATTAAGTATGATTAAGTAAAAATAGAAAATAGCTCAGACAACACCAATAGCTCATTCAAGAAATAATCAAATCTACTATATTTTATTACTCAAACTAATTCTCTTAAATTTATTAGTAGGTCCTTTCTTTATAAGATGATTGAAGATTTACAAATACTACATACTCAAGGAATTTTAACAAGCATAAGAGAGGACCCACTAACAAATGTAAAAATAAAATAAAAAATACAAAATTAAATATGATAGTTATTCCAATCAAATGATATCTTGAATATAAAAATTGGATATTTCATAAATAATATACATAAAAATTACAAAATGATATGATAGAACTTATTCCAATCAAATGATATCCTAAACATAAAAATTACAAATTATTCTATGATATGTTAAATATTCAATTTTAATGATATCCTTACAACTTGTAAACCATTCAACTAAGCATTACCATGATCAACAATGTTTCTATTTTGTTTTTCTCTCTATTTGAGAACAAGTTCCTATCCCTTTTCAAAATTAAGAGTATAAGCATCTGTAGAAGTTTTGCTTCTATTTTTCAAAAAATAAATTCCATATTTTTTTATTTTGGTCTTTTGTTAGATGAATTGAAGTTTAGAAATAATTTAATTTATTTAGGATATTATGGGCAAGTAATTGACAACATTTTGAGAACCATTAAAATCAAGGGCTAGTATATTTTCTCACTTTGATATAATCATTCTATTATTTGTATTAAACAAAGCATAAATTTTACAAAAAAATATAGCTTCTCAACAAGGAACTACCTAGAAAAGAAGAATAAAGAAATTGCAAAGAGTAGTCTAAGGGCAAGTTGATTACATCATACATATAAACCATCCAACCAAAGAACCCCATTATAACAAATCACAGAAAACAAAAAACAACCTTACTGTACAGTCCCTACTAATGTCTTGTAAACTTGGTGACAATCACACAATTTAGAGGGAAAACCTAACTGAAAAGTCCACTTGAATCTTTGGAAAGACCTTCAAATTGAATTATTGATTAGGGCTACTAAGCTTGTGATGGTATTGGCATTGTATGTGCTTTCAAAGACTTAATACTACCTAAATCATCCCAGCATAGGTGTTTCCACTTGCTGAGAAATCATAAAAATGCATAACAGTAAAGTAATGTTGGCGAGCCCGCACGAGTAGCAGAGTTGGTTTGGGTCGTGTGTTTGCTCCCCATAGGTTTTGGGTTCGACTTTGAGGCCAGGGCTTACCTGATGCATGTGGTTTGTGGGCTATTGTGTGCATCCTTAGGGGACTAGTCTCGCCTCAGCTCGCCCTGTAAAGGGAACACGCTAGGTTGAGTCGCAAGGACACCTCTGGGTTACCAAAAAACAAAGGAAGTAATGCTGGCACTATTCCTACGGGTACCTACAATATTAGACTATGACTAATTTACTATCAAGAAATGAATGTTGGAACTTAATTAATACTATTAACTAAACCTACACTCTTGAGTACAATAAGCTTAAGTGAACTAAGGCATAAATGTGAAACGAGAATTGTTCATGAATAACACAAGGAATTTAATTAACATGCATTTATGAAATGTCTGCTACAACAAAAGTAATTGTACAAAAAATGAAGTGAGGGATAGTTACCTTGAGTGGCCCTTTGTCATATGTTTGTCTCCAATTATCTAACTCAAATCTAGCTTCTTAGATTAACACAATCATAATAACTTAAAACCATTCATTGCACAACTTTAGAATATCACATAAGATTCTGTTGGAATATCTTATTCATGAAATCATGATTGAGCAATAAACATTTTTTGTGTAAGAACAACAACAAAAAATATCTGGTAACTATATTTGCTATTGAACAATTAACTAACTCCTAATGCTTCAACCACCGATCCATACATATAGGCACGAGGGAGTTTATTAAAACAAGGACTCTAAACTAAAATCATAAATCACCACTCCCTATATATCAGAGTGTGATAAAGACTAAGCAATCTATAACTTAAAAAAGGAAGAAAAGTCCAAGTGGAACTGTGACTCTGTTGCAACAAGAATTGAAATGTGGACTGTTTGAATCAATCACGTTAGATTCCTAACTATAACAAGGTTCTTCTCCTTCAACATCTTTATTAAATGTCAGAATGATGCACAATCATCTTCATTAAGTGCCTCCATGATGTAGTTGCTACATTTAGCTTATTCTGGAACCTCCCCTGCTTTATTGTTTGGAAACTCCTTTGGTTGCGGGCTACACCTCACTGTTGTTGTGGGCTACAATCTACCTCCTCTAGCTCCTTGGTTGTAAAAAATTAGTTCATAAAACATGTACACAACACTAACAACCGTAGCTAAGCACAAATATCCATTACAATTCATACATATCCACACATTAATTATGCAATAATCATCACATCCTAACCATATTTCTATATACTTTATATCAGGTTCAGGGTTGCATAATAAGAATAAAAGATAGTATAGTGTTGGAATATGTATAAGATAAGTGTATGAGAATGTCTATGAGCTTGGATATAAAAACATAAGAATTTACTATCTAATGACTGGACTCATCACTTACAAAGAAAGAACCCTTAAATTTTGAACTTGAATAGTCTTTGAATATGTTTGGAATAACAAATATATCCCCTTCATGCAACTATAAAAATTGCAACTTAATTGTTTCCAAGTGCTTCCTATGCTTTGCATCTCTTGAAGTGTCATTCTTTAGCTGAGACCACAAATAGATAAAATGAAAAATTATCTCAAAGTAAAACTTTAGCATTTCTACTTCCTGATGAACAACATGATTATAAAACATTGGCAAACATCTGCTTTTCCATTTATTAAGTAAAATAACTTGTCTAATAGAACCAACAACCAAGTTATTTTGTAGACCAATGCCCAAAACAACTTCTTTCTAATATAACACATGACCAAGAATTGCAGGGAAGTGATAAAAAATAGCTCTCCATTTCTTTTTAGCATGAAAACAATTCCAAAATATATGCTTCAAGCTCTTAGTATACTGACAGTAAGGACATTTGGTTAGCTGGCTTTTCAATCTTTTCATTCTATCTCCTACAGGGAGTTTGTGATGTAAGATCTTCCATGATAAAATTTGGGCATTAACCTCGACTTTAGTTTTCCAAATTTGAGCACTCAAATTCTTCCACTTCCTTTCATAAAATTTGCACCTCCATTTTATATTGAGCCTTGGATTAAGAGTAATTTTGGGGAGTAGTCTTAAATAAATTTTCAAGGTGAAACAATAAAATTGGTATTTTCCAAGCCATTGCCAACCTTTGAAAAAACTACACTGTAAGGGCATACCAAACTTCATGAGCAATTCCATGGGAACCAAAGCCTTCATAAAAATATAAAAAACCCTTGAGATTTATTGTTTAACTTAACATCATTACTAATATTTTGTCAATTCTTCTAATCTAAGGAGTTGAACTCCCAAATATCACCAAACTATTGAATACCCTTTTAAAAAAAATAGTTAGACTGTTTAAGAAAGACAACAATAAGTAGTTGTCCATAATACTGAACTAGTTTGTTCCACTAAATAGATGAATTTGCAAAACTAAAACCATATTGCATGGAATCCCACCCCAATTCAGAAATTTGCAAACTTGTTACCAAGCCTTCCAAATAGATTATAATGGAAAAGAGGCCTTAATACGAAAGTATGGAGCAAGTAAAACTTTGTCCAACCAATTAACTCCTTACCATTTATTGTTTCATAGAAGCCTGAATAAATTGTTGGTGAACAAGGATTTTATATTGCTAGTGAAAGAAATTTGTTTCCCCAAGTAAATATCTTGTTTTTTAGCTTAGTAATGAACCAACTCCACATATCAAATAGTGTGACACCCAAGCCAAAAGGAATGCCCAAGTATCTAGTTATCTGCCCATGCTTAATTTTCTTCCATTCTTGAGGAATCCATTTGGAGCAACATCAAGTTTGATCATAAGGAATTCAATTTTATGATGTGCAATCTTGGAACCCGAAACAACACAATAAAAGTCTAGGATTCCCAAGACATTATTAATTTCATCTTCAGAATTTTGGATGAATAACATACTGTCATCAACAAAATGTGAGTCAAAAACAACATTATTTGGTATAAATATCCCCTTAATCAATTTCATTTCACTAGACTTCTATAGTAGGTAACCCAAAGTGTCAACAACAAGCACATAGAGGAAAGGAGATGAAGGACATCCTTGCTTGATGGAGCGTTGCAAAGGGAAGGAATTGATCAAGGAATTATTAAGAACCAATTGTACATTAACAGCTTTAAATAACATTTGAACGTGCTTGCAAATTTTGGAACCAAACCCCAACCATTGCAACATCTTGATAATAAAGCTTTATCAAAATCTATCTTAACCAATAGAGCATTTTGCCCTAATTCTTGTGCCCACTCACAATTTTCCCATGCCAACATTAAATTATCCAAAATATACCTTCCTCCAAGGAACCTAGTCTGTTCAGATCTAACTATACATTTAGCCCCCAGTTTAATCCTAGTAGCTAAAGCTTTAGCAATAATTTTATAAGAAGTGTTAAACAATATTATAGGATGCCATCCAGAGATAGTCTTCATTCTTACTTTTTGGAAGAAGCTTGATTAAGCTATTATTAATCTTAGGCCCCAATGAACCATATTTAAGAGCTTCTAAATAAACAAGATAAAAATCTTCCTTAATATGTTGCCACATGATTTGGTAAAATTCAATTGAAATTCCATCTAATCTAGTACTTTTATTATGTGCCATTGAAAACACCGCATGTTCTAAGTACTCAATAGATAGATCACGATCTAAAAATTGACTATGCTCAAAATCCATCCTTTTTGGAATGTGATCTTTGATGATGTCCTCCAATACTACTTGAGCATCTTGCCAATGGGGACCTTCTCTAAATAGTTGCTCATAAAACTTGTGAAATATATCTTTGATATCCTCCAAATTTGAATGCATATGTCTAGCCTCATCTTGAACCATGCCAATATACTCCTTTTATGTTTATAATTTAAATAATTGAAGAAATATTTGGAGCCTCTATTAACATCCTTGGCCCAATGTAATCTAGACCTAATTTTGGCTCCCCGCCCCCTATAAATATCAAGCTTGCATATTTGGGTTTCAATTGCAACTATATAGGTTTGAATCTTAATATTATATGGGTCTGAATTCAAAAGATTTCTATACCTTTCTAACCTCCCCTGCAAAGATTTTTCTTTTCTTCTTTGCTGCCAAGTTAACTTCTTTCCAAAGGAGGAGAGAAAATCAACACAAAGAGAAATAGCCTCATTCCACCACTCCCTGTATGATTCACCATCTTTACGTTTTGGAATTAAATTCCAAAGGCCAATCAAGGCAAAAATACTTGAAGGAATTTTCAAATGTGAAGTGTCAAGTTTGGAAGGTAAATGGTAATTCACTTTGTTAGCATTCAAAATAGTAGTACAAATGATTGGAAAATGGTCTAAAAGCGTAGTAGAATAATCCACTATAATAGAAACCCCAAAAGCATCTTGAACTAACTGCAAATTAGGAGAGATATACAACCTATCTAACTTGCTAACTATTAGCCCTAAATCTACAATTAGTCCAAGTGTACCGGTTATTCTTTTGAGTGGACTTTCTTTTATGAATACGGTCCACTACTCCAAGAGTGTTTCGACAAAATAACCACTTATCAAACTCTTCATTATTTAACTTTTGACATGACTATTCCAACTTCAGTCTACATGGTTTTCCACCATATTAAAGTCACCTCCTACAACTTAGTCAGCTTGAAGAAGATATGTGGTCATCCAATTCCACAACTCACTTCTTTCTTTTGCAATGTTAGGAGCATAGATAAAGCGTAAACCTAGGGGTTAGCCATTGATAAAGAAGATGACCCAAACACATCTATGCGAGGGGTCCTCCCCTTTATTAATGACAAATTTGTTAACCCATGAAGATAGGCCAATAACAATCCCCCTTTCCCTTCTCTATACAACGTATAGAAGATAGAAGCATCCCTCCATACATTGCATAGAGAAAAGCCAAGACATGATCTATTAAGCTTGGCTTCTTGCAAAAAGATATCTGGTTTCCACTTAATAATAACATCCTTAACTTTGTATTTACGACGAGGGAGAGAGATCCCCTCTTACATTCCAAGAAAGAATTTTAAACTTCATGTTTAAACATAGTTAGGAAGGTCTTCCTCTTGTGGCAAAGCCTCAAACCGATTGACAAGAGTGATCTCATTCTAAAAAAATCTCTGCTCCTTTTCAACAAGATTAGAAGACTTAGATCTTTTCCTGATAGCTGGTGTACCAAAACCTTGTCTTGCAAAAGATTAAGGAGACCTTTGTCTTACAAAAGGTGGATAACTATGACTCATAGGAAAAGATGGAGAAGATTTCTCAAGAGAATTGACATTATGGGTAGTAGTTGCTGGTAGATAATTGTAAGATGAGGGAAAACCACTTTGAGCCATAAAGGCCCTGGAGGGTTCCTTCCTTTTCCTAGCAATACACCACCCATCAGTCATAATAACATCTTTAAAAGAAGTGGAAGGATTCACAACGGATTTGTTATTAACTTCTAAATTAACTTTGGCTTGCTCTTGAGGAGATTTTATGGGCATTTTAGTAGGCTGGGAGGGACTTTGAATTTACTGTGAATTAATGGTAGCCAACCCTTGTGACTAGAAATATTTATTTTTCCTAGCAAGAGAATCACTTATCAGATGACCCTATTGTCTACACAAGAAGTGAGCATTAGGTTTGCTCCGATAAACCTTGGACCTATTAGTTTCATATTTTCAAGTGATTGTTGATTAAGGTCCCTTTCCACACAACTCGTTGGGTGTACCCTCAATCTAACAAACTTTTTTATTACTATTCTTACACCATAAAACTCAACCAAATTGAGATACAATTTCCTTCAAGAAAGGTCTAAATGCTAAATTCAAAAACGATAATTCCAACCACATTGGGTATTTGGATCTCGAAGGGCCCTTCTAGATGGAAATCTAGTGTCTATGATTGCAGATAACATACATGACCACAAACTACCCAAGTACCATATTGTAACACAACTTGGGCATGATCAACAATCTTGAATTTGCATGAAACATTACCTTTCGCCAACCCTCTCAGAACCTCTATTTCCCAATTAATTTTGACACATTTGTAAAACTCAAATTCAAATGGGATACCCCTCAAGAAAAAATAAAATCACAAACCTATGTTGACATTCAACAATGCAATCAAGTCTACCTATGACTTTTCCTCTTTGAACATGGAATCAAAATTCATAACATTGACACAAAAATACAAGTGTGTCATGCGAGACCCCACAAGCCCAAAAATAATGGGTAAACATTTATACAAATCACTATTCCCAACTAAATATATTGATTTAACCTTGTGCGATACTTTATTTAAAGCAAAAAAAGGCATTAAGATGCAACATTTATTAATCATATTTTCTATGCATGTATAACGTCACTATATCAATTGTAAAATAAATAATTGCTTTTGAGATTATATTGAAAATAATTTTTAAAAAAATTAAATAAAACTTAAACAATTGTATTGTATTTTTCACGTATAAAGAATCTAAAAATAAATAATAAATTCCATGTGATTACCAAGCTACCAAGCTAAGCTTTTAGATTTTGAACTTCACACTGAATCCACCCACTCAAAAATATTCATAAAAACACATCACAGAAACCTGTACCTTAAAATAAAGTGCTAAAATTTAGCAGTGGACCAAAAGTTTAACAACGATTTTCATCTCGTTAAAAAGGCATATAATCAATCGGCCTCTACTCTACAACCATCATAATTCTGCTTCCAAGTTATCTCAGATGCTAATACATACATCACCTAAAATTCCTCAAGTGAAGAGATATCTACAACAGGGTTAGAAATTCTGTTCTACAATAAAGCAAAACGTAAGTAACACTTGCCAACAACTAAAAAGATGAAATGTGGTGGCAGTAGGGTTAGGTGCAGGAAACATTTTTCAAACCCTGGTTTCTCGATTTCAGACGCCATTAAATAAATTAAAATTTAGACTAAAATTTAGTAACAATTAAACACAGCGAGGAATTGTGTGAGACTACGTACCTGGTAGGGTAAAGCCGCTTCAGGTTTTTGAAGTTCCTGTGTTAAGCGTGCAGTAGAGAAGCATAATCCACGAAAAGAACAAACAAAACACAACCAAGCAAAACACACAGGAAGCCCGAGCCTGGTAAGAAACAGGCAGGGCGGGGAAGGGCGTTATCCCTTCCCCGTGTAAAGAAAATCTCTTATATTAAGATAGCATGGCCGCCTGCAAGCGCACCTGCAAAGGCAACGCCATATACACCCAAACCTCTTCAGACCAATGAATATCTACATAGATCGGCTGGATTTGCGCCTCCTTCAAAGAATATGGTAATTCCCAGCCAATAGAGTGCAGTTTGCTTTCAGAGGAATTGTGTGAGACTACGTCCCTGGAAGGGTAAAGTCGATTCAGGTAATTTGAAGTTCCTTTGTTATCAGCTTTTAAGCGTGCAGTAGAGAAGCATAATCCATGAAAAGAATTACCAAAACACAACCAAGCAAGACACACAGAAAGCACGAGCCTGGTAAGAAACAGGCAGAGCGAGGAAGGGCGTTATCCCTTCCCCGTGTAAAGAAAATCTCTTATATTAAGATAGCATGGCCTGCCTGCAAGCGCACCTGCAAAGGCAACGCCATATACACCCAAACCTCTTCAACCCAATGAATATTTACATAAATCGGCTGTATTTGCTCCTCCTTCAATGAAAATGGTAAATCCCAGCCAATAGAGTGCAGTTTGCTTTCAGATCTGTAAATTTGTGCTGATCTACCAGATCTGGTAACAAGGCAAACATTACAAGCATAAAACCATGTAATTATTCACTAGGTGTTACAGGATAAGATAATTTCCCGCAAATTCCTGCAGAGTACTCGCCACAGGTCTTCTGAAACTGCACGCGAGAGAAAAACTACTAGACTGGAAAGAAAAGTTAAAAACTCCTCAGCTGTTGCTTCAGCATCTTCAACAGCTTTTCGTCCACACAATCAAACCCTCGCAAATGCAATGACAAATCTGATACGAGTATTCTCTCTGAACCTGCTGCAATTTAAGGAAATTCAGGGGACAAACGAACGGTTCAGATTACCCCCCCTAAAAGAGCAAGCATCGACGGAGATCATTACACGTCATTACCCCACCTCTTTTTTTTTTTATTGAAACAATGCAAAAAAATTACAAAGAGGCAACAAAGATTGTCAAAAGAGAAGGAAGATACATCACAACCATCAACCATCAGCCAACAAAGGACAACACAGAAACAAACAGCCACTAAAAGCAGCAGCAACCAGACCCAAAATCTGAACAGTAGCTGAAACCAAAACACCCAGACAAGCAGCAAAACTGCCACTATCCAATTCTAAACTTCAACAATTTTTGAAGCTGCTGTGAACAATAAACATCATTTTTCTGCGCATGAGTTACCCCACCTCTTTGTCAAGAGTAGGTGGAATGAACATGACTTACCTTTTTCTAAGGACCATACAAATATTTTTTCGCCGTATTTAGTTGGGTGAGATTGAGACTGGAACCGTCGATGTGTGGTTAATAATTTACGGCTATACTAAATATCGTAAATAGTTATAGAAATGTTATAAAATTTTAAGGATATATTAATTTGTGGTTAACAATTTATGGTAATTTATAGTTATATTAAATATTGTAGACAATTACATGAATGCCATATTTTTTAAGATTTATATTAATTTGCGATTAATAATTTATGATAATTTATAGATATATCTAATATTATAGATAATCATATGAATATTACAAATCTTTGAAGATTCATTCAATAGTATTATTTTTCTTAGAGTTAAAGAGTATTTTTAATGTATTTTGATATTTCTATAAGGATTAAAAAGTATAGCTTGAATATTAATTATGAAATGTATAAACAAATGTATTTTAACAAAGCATTTGTTTAACAATAGATATTATATTCATTTATTATGATTTTAGTCAAAGAAGAAAATTTTGGTAGAACAGATTAAGTGAAGAAGTTGAAAATCACAAACATCAACATAATCTCAACAAAGATGGATGGTGGGATTTGAATCACTCATAACGGCCTATCATAAATAGTCTTAAACATTTTATTTATTTAAAAATAATAAACTCTTTATGTTTGTGGGTTTTATTTCAATTGTTAACTTTTGCTCTAAGTTTTCTTTTACATGAAACTTCCTTTCAAGACTTTTATGTCTTAGAATCATTAGGTTTTCACCATCCATATTTAAGAAAATTTAAATCTTTCCAAGAAAATTGTATTTTAATATTTCATATCACATTCCATTATTTGTAATTATGATGATAAGGTAACAGTAGATTGTGAAAATCGAATAAACTAGACATGCTTAAATAATACTCAAGATGTTAAAAGATAGGTGGATTATATGAAAAATATGGCAAAGACCAAAAGGTGAGTTAAAATAAAAGTATCACAAAAAAAAACTTGAGATGAAATAGTGTAGTGTGTGATGATAACACAAAATGAAATGAATAAAAAGAAAACAAAGTAGTACCTTATTAAAATAAGTGAAGTTGGATAAATAAACAAACATTCAAATTTTTGGCAAGAATATAAAAACATGAGAATTTGAAACCACAAAGTAAATACATTACAATATGATGAAAGGATGATGCGGTTTTTTTTATTTTAAAGAAATGAAATGTAGGGGGAAGAAATGAAGATGCAGAGTAAAATTAAAGTAAAGAATGCAATCAATAGAATAAGACAAGGTAAGATGAAAGTGTGTAAGGAAAAAAACTTGAATGAATGTGAAATAAAAAGAAAAAAGAGGTAAGTTGAATACTAATAAAATAAATTACAAAAGGGGAAAGAAAAAAATATTAGAAGAAAGAAAATTACATTATAATTGGGACTTTCATTTTTTATTTTGATTTTCTTATGGTCTTAGCCCCAAGCCACACACCTATGACTCTAATTGATCGAACAACTTTTTTTGAAACAAAAACAAACAAGATACAACAACCAAATGTCACGTTGTACAACAAAGTGTTGTGTCAAACACCATGATATAAGGAATCTAATAACAAGACAACTTCATCATTGCTACAAGCAAGGTGGCACCAATAAAAGAATTACTAGTCATGGGATAAATTCACCATGATGGACCTGCAAGAGAGAGGGACGTCACCCCAAATGGCGATCAAGTCCTAACCCTTGATCATGTTCTCTTATGAACACATCACAAGGATAGGATGAGGGAATAATCAACCTTGAATCTCCACCAACGCACACTAAAAAACTCTCACAACATTAAGGAATTCTACACATTGGTTAAACAACTAGGAGATACCAAATCTCAACTAGATAATAGGATCACCAGGTTTCCAACTCTAGAAGCACAAATAAACTCCTAAGAGGGATAAATCCTATAGAGGAGCCTCTAACAAAGGGGTTTGACCCCTACAAGACAAGACAACCCTAGGAGGCACATGTGTCCCACCAAAATGGAATGACGACGAGTCACTTCAAGTAATGACATGCTTCCCAATGAAAAAGTTTCATAACCCTCAAGGTACAACACTCATGGGAAATGTGACAACATGGGAAGACTCACTAGGCCAAGGGAAACAAATTTCATATACAATGTTTTTTTGAAGAATGACTCCAAGAACTTGTTGTCTAATGAAACAAGGGACAATAGTGTGTCATAGGACTACATACACCATGAGGAAACTAGTTCCTAGGAAGGACACTATAACACTAGAGGGACACTAATGTAAGTTCATAAAGTCTGATTTTTTTTGTAGTCCTAGATTGGCAATGTAGTCTTGACCTAATGTTGGAGTCCCAAGAATGCATTATAGTCCTTTCCTATGCTAGTGTCATGTACCCACATTGGTGTCGTAGCTAATGATCCAATCAAATCCCCCATCTAGATCACTATCACAAGCACAACATTTAGGACACATAAGGAAAGAGAAAATAACACAACCTAAACTCTAAAACAATGTAAACAATCAAAAGACAAAAGTGAACTCTAACACTTGATCTTCGAACCCACTAGCCCATAAAAGATATAACTCCCAAGGTCTTGGGAATCAACAAGGGAATCCAAGACATGAACAATAATACTAATAATGAAAGGAAAGGGGTCCTACCCATCCCAATCATGTCAATCCACAAGGATAACCTAAAATGGTCCCTATAATGATGGGGGTTCTCGCACCCAAAAACATAAGCACACAAAAAAGAAAACTAAAGATTTCAAGATTAATAAGATGCATGTTTTATAAACAAAGTTTTCATTTTAAAACCAAATTGAAATGTTCTCTAGTTCATTTTAAACCACATTATGAAAAGGATAAAAATCATAAGAAATGACATGTGTTCTTGACACCAACATCAATACATAGCAAAAGAAATATGACACCAATACCACTTATGTGGTCAGTTTATAATTCATCCTCTTAGGAGGTTCTAATGATTTATTAAAATTAGATAGGACTTAAATGTCCTGCATTATACTTTAAAAAAATAATAATTTAACATTACAATAATTAAAACTTGAAGCCTTTTCTAACCTTGAAATTGATTCTACAACTCTTCAATGGATCCTCTAACCCCAATTGTGGTTCCATGCCACCCAACCATGTTCTACCCTTAGGCCCACCTTATTTTGCTAGGATATCATCAGAAGGGCCAAAAACACACTCACACCAAACATGGGAGTAGGGCTTACACACATGCTAGTCACAATGCATACAAAATGGTTATGGATAATCATACACAAATTCAGTCAAACAAAGTATAAGATAGCTAAGGATAGACACACACTAGATACAAAACCTAACGATGTACAATATCCTAGATAGAATTTTTTTCCAAATTATTTATAACATAAACTATAAAAAAATAAAGAAAAATATGATTCTCAAATCTTCATGAAATTATTTTTCAATATAAGCTACAATTTCTATACAAAATCAACACAAACTAGTAAGTTACTCATCACTGCAATTGCACTAAATGATCCAAAAAACTCCCACAAATTATCTTTCTAATATAAATCTGATTATTACATCAAATAGGACTATCATGATAGTCGCAACAACATTATAAACATAAAAATATGAACTAAAACATAAAATGTAATCTTTAACACAAATCAAGTACACAAAACAATGATTATTTCAATAATAAATTGCTAGAATTTCACCCAAAAATCACCCAAGAAACTACAAAACTTAGAACTAATCCTTGATCTTGTAAACCATGAGATGAAGCCCTCACAAAAGATAGAAAACTTCTAGAACACTAAAAACTATCTCAAAAGGAAAATAAATAAATTAGGTATCTCACTTGTAGCATTTCCAAAGTATACCCAAATGGAAAGATAATTTATTCAACGCCTAGGCATGATGAAAAGGTATGAAATATCACACAAAAAAACTACACATAGAAACATGAACTTCTACAAAAATCAAGAACAAATAAAATTCTTAAAAACTTGTAAACAACACACACACACACACCACTAGTTGAATTACGATAACTTGTGAAGCTCATTTGCGCTCCCTAGATGAGAATTCACTTTTGAATAGAAGGGTTTTCATCCTCTAAATCCTACAACTCATGGGTTTTTTCCACAAGCCACAATCCCTTTATCGTTTTTCATCCATAAAAGAATACTGTACAACTTGAAGTTCATACAATGCAAATTTCAGAAGTAGAAATGAAAAAAGATCCTAAAATGTGAATTTTACTGCAAATAAATAGAGAAGCAAATCCAAACACCTCTCTCTTGGAAAATAAATAAATTACTATTATTTTCATATTTTCTCTCCAAAGAATCTCACCATTTTTTGTTACAAATTTCCTTACCAAAATTAGACAATAACCTCGCATATGCAAGTTATCCTAAAAACTACTACCAATAATTGATTTCCATTTGAACCTAGAGGCTACAAACCTTATAATAAGAAACCCCACACCTCATTTTGTGTTTTTATCACCATAAAATAATAAAAATATTTAATATTTAATCTCGACCCAATTAATATTCTTTGAAAGTATAGATTTCTATGAGTTCGCAAAGTAAATATTAAATCTATTATTTATTAAGTCTTCACTAAGTCCTTGGAAATATTGGAGTGAGTATATTTTCATGAAATTAAATTTAATTAAAAATGAGACATGAAAAGTCCACCCTTCCTGAAATTTCTTGTCCTTAAGCAATACAAGCTCAAGTTTCTCTACTTCTTCCCAATTCTCAAATTGATCAACATCATCTTGTAGATCTTTTGTAAACTCTTCAAATATCACTTTATCCAACTTCCTCTATAGAATTATAGTAAATATAGGAGTTGGAATACTCATGGTTATGAGGGGACATGTAAAATCCATCCTTTTAGCTATGCGCATCAAACCAATAAAAATTAATGCACCATAAACACATAATACCTTGGTGATATTATACCTGTGAGCATATAATGCGTATCATTGTAGCAAGAATCTCCAAGATGCAACTATATAACCCATGTAAGAAACATACAATAATTCCAATAACATCCAAATCCTATAACTATAAAATAAAACAACCTCTACCAAAATTAATCATGGAATCTACCATGACCATCACCCCCATCTCTATGTTCTTCTCCAATGGGTCTCATAATGTTACTATAGATTGGTCTCTCTAAAGCATGACACAAATCAAATTACATGTAAGCTAAAAATAGATCATAATAGTTACAAACCTCCTTGAATCTCCTCCAAAGTAGTCTATTGATATATTGATTAATTATTATTAATAGTGAAGATCTTATGCTAACATTATCATGCAAGGAAACTACCTTCAAATGCACCAATCTATAATTGTTTTTTTTTTGAAAATTCCTGCTCTCCTCGTCCTCTACCCGCATTTGAACATCCTACGTGCATGGTGGATTCTATCCTGGGGGTACCCCATGGTCCCCCTCTGCCCATCCCTGACCCAAGCCTAGCCTTGTCTCATGTAGACTCGGTCCCTTAGGAGACACTCCTGGCGGGACAAGTCTTTTGACTATGGATCTTTCGGTACCTCCTGTGTCTTTGATTGAAGTGTTGACGATTGTGATTCCTCTTGAATCCCTTGGGTGGAAAGATATTCTAACCAATAGTAAACAACGCTCTCTCCCTCCTCATGGGGATGAGGTTATTGTGTATGGAACGAACTTTGCTATTTCTGATTCGATCAACGATAGGAGTCTCTCATCCATGGAGAATGTAGTAGTGGTAGGTTTCTCCCTTTCTTCCCTACTATAGATATGGTTAGGAAATGGGTTGTTGTTAAGTGGTCACTCAAGGGAAGTGTGGAAATATGTGCTGTGTTTAGCGGGCTTTTCCTCTTCAAGTTCACGGTGCTAGAAGATCTGATATCTGTTCTGTCTTTAGGAATTTGGGTTTATGGTAAACACTTTTTGGCTTTATACCGCTAGAAGCTAGAGCTTAACCTTGATGTGGACCTCAATAAGTCAGCTCCGATTTGGATTCGCCTTCTTGGGTTGTCGCTAGAATACTAGGATGAATAAATATTTAAGAGCATTGGTGATTCCTTGGGAAACTTCATCACTTTCTACTCCATTACTAGATCAAAGTCTAGGTTAGTGTTTTCCTACTTTTGCGTGAATATTTATGTGAAAAAATCTTTGCCTAACTCTATTAAGCTTTGCTCTAAATTCTGGTTCTGGGTTCAACCTGTGTGCTATGAAAATGTTGTGGTATACTGTCAAAAGTGTGCCAAACCCGGGCACCTTATTTTCAACTACAATTCATCCTTTAATAAGGATCCTAACAAGGGAGACTCTGCTGCTCCTTCTAGCTCTCCTCCTGGTATTGAAGACTCATCCAAAGATGGTTCTACATCTTTGACAACTTTCTCTGGCATTCCTAGCTCTGAGACTCCTTTGCCTAAGTTAGTGACCAACAAAGAATTTCCTAATCTTGGTGTTCTTATTCCTAAGTTTGTGACCAAGATTGATCCGGCTGGGGGTCTTGCTAATCTGTCCTTAGCTGAGAATATGGCTTGTGTTAATGTGTTGGAAGTAGATAATCCTACTCCTAGAATGGCTTTTGGGGATGAGGTCCTTACTGGTGGTGTGTTGTTAGAGGTGGCCTTTGTAGGAACTAGTGAGACTATTGGTGAAGAGGGTAAAATATGGGAGGATCTGGGCATGGGTGAGGCATCTGCTTTCATCTAAGAGGATTTGAAATAGGAGTCAGTTGTTGATTAGGAGAACTAGATAACTCCGAAGAAAAAAGGGAGGAAGAGAAAAGTGGATGTGGGAGGTGACTCCAAGCCAGGTAGACCAAGCCAAAGATCCATGAGATTAAGAGAAACCACAAATGAGATTGCCTTGGGAAAACAAAGGACATTGGAAGTGTCCTCTAAGAAAGGTCAAAAATGAAGGTCATGTCTTGGAATATGTGTGGGATGAATAGCTCCCATAAGCAACTTGCTTTAAAGAACTATGTTCTTGAACATAAGATAGATATCTTACTCCTACAAGAAACCAAAATGAAGAAAGCTAATTTTGATAATATTGCTAAGCACTTATGGCTTGGGGCCTCCTACTTTTACAGTGATGTTGAAGGGGCCTCTTGAGGTCTAGTGGTGCTCTAGAACCCTTCTAGATTAAATGGCATTGAACTGTTCTACTGTCAAAATTCTATCGGTGTCTCTTTTACCTTCGCAGGCGGTTCTTGATTGCTTATTAATGTTTATGCGCCCAACCAAAGGAATACTAGATTAGCTCTATGGATGTCTCTTGCTGACTAGATGAAAAAAATAGTGGTTTTCACTGGTCAGTGGCTGGGGACTTCAACTCCCCCTATTTCCCTTGGAGAAAAGTGGTGGTGTAATCGACTACTTTGACATCATGGCTGATCTGGCTAACTTTTTGAGTTCTACGGGCCTAATTGATATAGACTTGTCAGACCAAGCTTTTACCTAGTCTAATAGACGTATGGGTGAAGACTTGATTCAAGTTAGATTAGATCCCTTCCTCTGTTCTAGTAACTAGTTTTGCCTGCTTAGTGCCACTTTGCGAGCTGTACCTAGGACTATTTCTAATCACAATCCTTTGTTGTTAACTCCATGTGAGTAGTCTGTTGTTGGACCTTATCCCTTCCGCTTTGAAATCATGTGGAATTCCCACCCTGATTTCAAAATGAAAATTGTTGAATGGTGGAATATCCTTGTGCATGGTTCCCCCATGTTTAGAATCTTTTTAAAGCTAAAACACATTAAATGTATGGTGAAGGGATGGAACAAAAGGGTCTTTGGGGATGTTTTCCAAGAGAAAAATATCATTGGGGAAAAGTTGAAATGATCCAAAGAGAATGGAGGAGGGTGATATTAGTCTTTCCACTTGCAACCAGGAGAAGGAGAACCGGTGGGAGTGGGAACAAATTCTTAAGAAATAGGAGATTTTCTAGAAACAAAAATCCAGGGTGTAATGGTTGAAAGAAGGAGATAGGAACACCTCCTTCTTTCATATTTCTGCTATCAAACATAAGAGGATGAAGTAGATAAACAAGTTACACAATGCTCAGGGAGAGGTTGTTTGTTCACCCTCCCTTATTGGTTTAGTGGTTGCAGACTACTTCCAGAAGGCTTATGTGGCTCGTATTGAAGCTCCTAACCCGACTCTTGACAGTCTGCTACTAGAATCACTTCTGAATTTAATTTCTTAAAATGATAATATGGGGATCCTCAGTGTTGTCACACATGAGGAGGTTAAGCTAGCCACATTCAGTATGGGGGCCTTCAAAGCTCCTAGTCCTAATGGTTTCCCTTTGGCTTTCTTTCAGACCTTTTGGGAGATTATTTGTGAGGACCTTGTTCTAGTTGCTCATGATTTCTTCAAATCTAGTAAGATTCTTAAGCAACTAAATCACACATTCATTGCTCTTATTCCCAAGATGGTTGATCCTCAACATATGGTAGACTTTCACCCTATCAACCTATGCAATACTTTTTATAAAATCCTCTCTAAAATTTTGGTCAACTGCATCAAACTACTCCTTGATAAAATTATCAGCCCTACTCAAAAAGGGTTTGTGCTTGGTAGGCATATCCTTGATGCTACCATCACAACACATGAACTAATTCACTCAATGGATAGGTGAAAATATGCTAGCATGGCCCTTAAGCTTGACATCTCTAAAGCCTATGACAAGGTGATCTGGAATTTTGTCCCTAAAGTTCTTGCTATGCTTGGATTCAATTAATTAGTGATCAATCTTATTATGGAATGCGTTACTGTAGTTAAGTACTTTGTTTTGGTCAATGGTTCTCCTTTCGGGTTTTTTCATGCTGGGAGAGGTATCAAACAAGGAGACCCCTTGTCTCCCTATTTGTTTATAATGGTGGTGGATGTTCTAAGTAGGAACTTCTCTAATATGTTGAAAGAGGGGTCCATAAAAGGAATTAGGGCTAGTTCTACCATTGGGCTGACTGTGATTCAACAATTTGTGGATGATACTTTTCTATTTGGGAAAGCCTCAGTGTTGGAAGCTAGGAAATGGAAAAATTGTCTCAACAATTATGTTGCTTGTTTTGGACAATGCATTAACTACAATAAAAGAATGATTTACTTCTTTAACAACACTCCTAACCTACAAAATTAGGTGATTGTTGTTCTGGGTGGTCATAGTGGTTCTCTCCCTTCGATTTATCTTGGGTTACCCCTAACTATCAAAGCAGTCACTTTGGAGTTTTGGAATTCTATCCTTGAAAGGATTCAAAGGAAGCTTGTTGGGTGGAAAGGCTCTTTACTAAACCATGTTGGTAAGCTTCAACTTATTTCTGTTGTTCTTCAAGGTATCCCTATCTATTTGCTATCCATTTTTAAGATACCTAGATATATTGTTGAATAATTTGAGAAAATCTAAAGGTCTTTCCTCTGGTCAGGCACTAAAGGAAAAAAAGAAGATTGCTTTGGTTAAATGGGATAAGGTTTGTCAACTGAAAAATTATGGTGGTCTTGGGATAAGAACCATTTCTAATTCTAATAAAACTCTTATGGCCAAAGTGGGTTGGGATCATTTGAGGGATAGGAAGGATTGGTGTGAGATAATGAATGCCAAATACCTTTTGAATCGACTATTGATTGGCTGCCTTTCAGAGGCCCACCCTCTGGGGTCCTTGGTTTGGAAGGGAATTTACAGTCTACAGGACCTTATGAGGAATGGGATCAAATGGAAGATAGGTAATGGTAATAAAATCATATTTTGGGAGGACTCTTGGTTACTTGACTCTCCACTAGAATCTTTTGAGTTCAGGTTTCTTAAGGGTCGAGCTCAACAAGTGTTTGGTATATATATTAGTGATTACCTGATAGGGCCCTTGAGAGCTAGGAAATGGAATGACATTAGCCTTTGCTATCCTTTATCCCCTAATTTGTGTCTTCTAGCCAAGACAATGCAGGAGTTGCTCTCTCTCAATAGGATACCCCCTTCTCACCGTGGGGATGAGTTCTTCTAGATTCATGATAACCAGGGTGACGTTACTATTAAATATGCTTACAGTCAACTAACTAATCAGGGTGTGGTCAATAATCTATGGAAAAAGGTTTGGAATCGATACATGATACCGAAAGTTAACTTCTTTTGGTGGTTTGTATGTCATAACATAATTCTTACTCAAGACAATCTAAGGAAAGGGGATTCCAGATCCCCAACAGATGCCTTTTGTGTAAATGCAATGAAGAATTGGTTGATCATTTGTTGTTACACTACCCTTTTGCAGTTGAGGTGTAGGAGATGGCTCTTGAAAGATTGGGGATTTAATGGATTATGTGTAAGGACATCACATCCTTTATTTTGAGTTGGTCTGGACCCTTTACCCATCCTTTAACTGGTGAAAAATGGAACCAAGTTCCTCCCATTATATGTTGGTGCTTAGGGAAAGAGAGGAACAATAGGATCTTCAAGCACACTGAGATGAACCCAAAAGAGGTGTTTGGTATTGGAGCTCAACTCATTGCAGAAAATATCTCTCTTCAAAGGGAAAACCTTGGATAAAGGTCCTCCCGAGATGGAAGTAAGCATAACTAAAGCTTGGCATCAAAACTTGGATGCCAATTCTTATGACAACTCCAAAATTCTAGCATGGAGAGCCACTATTTGGAAACCCCCTGATAGGGTTTGGTTTAAACTAAAATTTGATGTGGATGCTAAGGGAAACCCAGGTAGAGCGAGTATATGAGGTGTGATCAGGGATCACAAAGGAAAGTTAGTGGTTGGTTATGTTGGGGGGATTGGTCTTCATTCTTCTATGATAGCGGAAGCTAGAGCACTGCTAAAGGGATTACATATAGTTGTTTCCTTGGGGATAGAGAACTTGCACATTGAAAGTGAATCTAAGTCCATTATTGATGCTATTAATTTTGATAGATTGCTGGGGTGGAACACTAAGGATATTCTTCTTGACATTAGATTCCTTGTGTCTAAATTAAAATTAAAAGTGGCTAGTCATATTTACAAAGAGGGGAACCAAGTGGTTGATGCCTTAGCCAATTTTGGCACACACTGGAATTTGTCCAAATGCTAGCATTATTTAAGTATACTTTCGCCTAATATTTAGAGTATTATAGTGAAGGAACAAAGCCCTTACTTGACCCATGATGAAAATGTTGGTATGTGGCGACTGATCATGCTATACTGTACACCCTGGCCCCTATCCTTGCCGGGGTCTAGGGTCGGGCTAGGCCCTGAGTGGGGGTTCGAGGGCGGTAGCCCTCGAGAACAAATTTCTTCCTATTTTTTCATGTGATCACCGAAAATGGGAAAAATCAATGAAAAAGGAAAAATCCGATTTTGTAGAACCCTAAAATCTGGAAGCTTCAAAGCTTGTTAAAAAGGGGTTCAAATGGGTATTACTGTATGATAAAAAATGTGATTATTCACAAGATTGTAATAGGTTTTACACTGGATAATAAAAGTATTGGATGGCTGCGGTTTGGTGGATGTAGCCTAGATTGGGTGAACCACATTAAATTCTCTGTGTTATAATTTATTCTCTGTGTGTTTTAGTTTCTCTGTTTATTAATTAAATCTGCATTTAATTGTTAGATATCTACCATCTCTAACCCTAACAAGTGGTATTAGAGCGAGTTGTGTTTTGATTATCGTCTGTAGGAAAGATCTCATGGTTGAGTGGGAGTCTCACGGTTGAGTGGGAGCAATGGCAGACGAGGGTAAGAAGGTTGAGAAGTTTAATGGGTAGAACTATCAGTTATGGAAGATGCAGATGGAGGACTATCTCTATCAGAAGGCTTTATGGCGGCCATTGGAAGGGAAAACCGAAACCCGCAACAATGTTAGATGAGGACTGGGAGATCTTGGATAGAAAGCCTCTTGGCAGTATTCGTTTATCCCTGGCACAATCAGTGGCATTCAATATTACAACAACAAAGACAACTCAAGAGTTGATGGAAACCCTGGCAAAGTTATATGAAAAGCCTTCCACTTCGAATAAAGTATTTCTTATGAAGCGTTTATTTAATATGAAAATGGTAGAAGGTGGGTTAGTTACTGATCATTTGAATGAGTTTAATATGGTTACCAGTCAATTAACTTCTGTAAAAGTAAACTTTGATGAAGAAGTTAGGGCTCTTTTGATTCTGTGTTCTTTGCCTGAAAGTTGGAATAGCTTAGTAATGGTTGTTAGCAATTCTGTTTCTGGTTCGAATACATTGAGATTTGGTGATGTTGTTGGTGTTATTTTGAGTGAGAATTAGTAGGAAAAGTTAGGTGGAACATCACATCAGGCAGTGTTTTGAATGTAGAAAGCAGGGGCAGAACAAAGGAGAGAGGAAACAATTCTGGAAGTCATGGGAAGTCACGAGGAAAATCAAAGGACAAAAGGTCCTAATCTAGAGACGAGGGATTGTTGGTACTGTGGTAAGCAGGGTCATTTAAAGAAAGATTGATGGTCTCAAAAAAATAAAGGACACAAAAAGGAAGGCAATAAAGAGAAAATGTGGTAAGTAATAAATCTGATGGGGATGCTTTGAGTTCTTTCCGCCAAATCATCTTGGAAGTGGAATTCATGGAGTTAATTTAAGATTAGGAAAACTTTAAAATTTCAAATGCTCACCCACATAGAGAGGGTCTATTTTCTTGGAGATTCCATGCATCCAGGAAGAATTTGCACAAGACATTTAATTTAGGAGATAACTTGAACCCTAGGATTCATTGGAAATGGAAGAATCAAGATTAAGTTTCAAAATGGGAATCATTGGCTACTACATGAGGTAAGGCATGTTCCAAGGTTAAATAGAAATTTAATTTCAGTAGGGCAACTAGATGATGAAGGTTATGTTGTTACATTTAGTGATAAAAATTGGAAGGTTACAAATTGTGCTTTAGTGGTAGAAAAAGGTGTGAAATTAGGCACCTTATATCTTTGTACATGTCATATTGTTCCTTCTACTTTAATTGTTACAAAAAAAGGTCAATGTTCAAGAATAGTTGTTGTAGTTCAGCAGGTAGAAGATCATACAATTACTGTGGACTCTGAATCAACCTTTGTGGCAAAATAGACTTGGGCATATGAGTGGGTATGAAATTACATCATTCAAAATAATGTTTTACCTAGATTCTAAAAATATTAATTCCATGTAGTTCTGTAGAAGTTGTGTGTATGGAAAACAAAGAGTTAGTTTCTCAGGATGAAGCAAAAGAAAGATGAGAAATTGGAGCTTGTGCATGCGGATGTATGGGGACTAGCTCAGGTATCTTGTCTTGGTGGCTCTATATTATGTTACATTCATTGATGATGCAACTAGGAAGGTATGGATTTATTTTCTTAGGCATAAATATGATGTATTTGAAACTTTTAAAAAATGGAGAAGCTTGGTTGAGAATGAGATGGGTAAGAAGTTAAAATGTCTTAGATCTGATAATGGTGGTGAGTATTCTTGATAAAGAGATTTGAATATTATTGTTCCTCTAATGGTGACCGTAGGTGAAAAATGGTTGGACTCACAGGAAAGTATAGGTGGGCATGAATAGAACAATAATGGGCGTGCCACAGACTGTAAAGTTGCATGCTGGGTTGCCTTTAAAAATGTGGGCAGAGATTGTAAACACTGTTATTTATTTAATTAATAGAGGTCCCTCTAATCCTTTGGGTTGTGGTATTCTAGAGGAAGCATGGAAATGTAAGAAGGTGAGTTATTCTTTTCTCAAAACCTTCAGTTGTGAAGCATTTGCACATGTAGATTCTGAAAATAGAACCAAGCTTGATGCAAAATCAAAGAAATGTGTATTTGTTGGATATGGTATTGATGAATTTGGTTATAGGCTTTGAGATTTTGAAAATCAGAAAATTGTGAGAAGCAGGGATGGCATATTCAATGAGAAGGTGTTGTACAAAGATTTGTTGCTGCAACATGAGAAGAAAAAAAATGATTATGTAGTGTTGGATGATATTCCAAACAATGATGTTTCAGTGGTTCCTCATGCTGGGAAACAACAACAACAACAAATACCACAAACTCCTATTAGATGATCTTCAAGGATAAGTAGACCTTCAGAAAGATTCTCTCCCTCGTTGTATACTATTTTGTTAACTGATGCTGGTGAACTAGAATATTATGATGAAGCTATGCAGGTGGATACCAAGGTTCAGTGGAGCATGGAATGGAAGAAGAAATGGATCCTTGCTAAAAAACCAGACTTGGGAATTATGCAAGTTGCCTGCAGGTAAAAAGGCTTTACCAAAAAAATGGATTTATAGGCTGAAAGAGGAGGATGGAGGTAAGAAGATATTTAAAGCCAGATTAATTGTAAAGGGATTTGCATAGAAAAAGGGTATTGATTTTGATGAGATTTTTTCTCTTGTTGTTAAAATGACTTCTATTCATATTGTTTTAAGTATTGTGGCTACTGAAGATTTACATTTAGAACAACTTGATGTTAAAACAACCTTTCTCCATGGTGATTTGGAAGAGGAAATATATATGGACTAGCCACAAGGATTTGAGGTCAAAGGTAAGGAGAAACTAGTGTGCAGATTGAAGAAAATTTTATATGGCTTGAAGCAAGCGCCTCGGCAATGGTACTTAAAATTTGATAGTTTTATGGCTGAGCAAGGCTATAGTCAGTGTAATTATGACCATTTTGTTTATTTTAAGAGGTTGGATAATGATAGCTACATTATTTTATGTTTATATGTTGATGACATGCTTGTAGCTGGGTCTAACATGGATCACATAAGTGAGTTAAAACAACAGTTAGCAAATTCTTTTGTTATGAAGGATTTGGGGGCAACAAAAAAAATCCTTGGTATGAAAATATGTAAAGATAGGAAAAATAGAAAATTGTTTTTTATCTCAGGCTAATTATGTTGAAAAGGTGTTGCAGAGATTTCATATGGAGAATGCAAAAGCTGTCAACACATCTTTGCCTAGTCATGTTAAATTGACTAAGGATATGTGTCCAAAGACACAAGAGGAGGAAGAAAAAATGTCCAAGGTACCATATGCTTCAGCTGTAGGCAGTTTGATGTATGCCATGGTATGCATGAGACCGGATATTGGACATGCTATAGGAGTTGTTAGCAGGTATTTGAGTCATCCCGGAGTTGAGCATTAGAATGCGGTAAAATGGATTCTCAGGTATTTGAGAGGTACATCCAATAGTTGTTTATGTTTTGGGGGCTCTAATACTGATTTAAAAGGCTATGTTGACTCATATTTAGTAGGGGATATAGATACCAGGTGGAGTACCACAGGTTATATATTTACAGTTGGTGGGACAACAGTGAGTTGGATTTTTTGATTGTAGAAGGTGGTTGCCTTATCCACCATAGAGACAGAGTATGTTGCTGCAACAAAAGTAGCAAAGGAGATGATATGGCTGTAAATTTTCATGGATGAGTTGGGAAAACAACAGGCTAGAAATTACTTGTTTACAGAAAGTCAGAGTGCTATACATCTTGCAAAGAATTCTTCTTTGCATTTTAAAACAAAACACATACAGTTGAGATATCATTTCATTCGGTCAGTGTTGGAGGATGGACAAGTCAAGTTGGACAAGATACATACAGATGTCAATCCAGCGGATATGTTTATGAAGGCGGTGACAAGGGAGAAGTTGAACTCCTCTTCAGCTTCGGTTGGTCTTCAAGGTTGAATTCAAGTATAACAGAGTAGTAGGGTCCAAGGTACTTATTTCCAGTGGGAGCTGTAATTGCAGTAGTGTCGTTCAGGATCAGTCTCCAAGTGGGAGATTGTTGGTATGTGGTGAATGATCATGCTATACTGTATAGCCCATGGTATATTGTACACCCTGGCCCCTATCCTTGCTGGGGTCCGGGGCCGGGCCGGGCCCCGAGCGGGAGTTCGGGGGTGGTAGCCCTCAAGAAAATTTTTCTTCCTATTTTTTCGCATGATCACTGAAAAAGGGAAAAATCAATGAAAAAGGAAAAATTCAATTTTGTAGAACCCTAAAATCTGGAAGCTTCTAAGCTTGTTAAAAATGGGTTCAGATGGGTATTACTGTATGATGAAAAACGTGATTATTCACAAGATTTTAATAGGTTTTACACTGGATAATAGAAGTATTGGATGGCTGCGGTTTGGTGGATGTAGCCCGGATTGGGTGAACCACGTTAAATTCTCTGTGTTATGATTTATTCTGTGTGTGTTTTAGTTTCTCTGTTTATTAATTAAATCTGCATTTAATTGTTAGATATTTGCCATCTCTAACCCTAATAGAAAACACATGTTCTTAGCTGGATTTCTGCGGGGTCCACATGCTTTTTTGTTGGGATATGTGGTCTTATTTTTTTGATGAGATGGATGATTAGCTATATCAATGGGATGGATAACAAGTGGATTTTTTTAAATTATGGGATGGAGCCAATTTGGACAAAGGAAATCATGTTTTGCTATGACAAGTACCAGATGATTAATTTTAAGTTGGACCGTAATTGTAATCTTCTTATGGGGATCTACTTAAGCTCTCAAATTTTTGAATTCTTTGTTTTCAATTTTAATGTGACTTATAATTATGAGACAAAGCTATTTTTTGGCTTTTCTTTATCCGCTATTTTGGTTTAGTGCCTTATAGCTTCTATCTGTGGTATAACTAAATTTGGCCAACCCTTAAATGCTATCAATTCAGAGAATTCTAACTACGGCCCTGTGGCTATCCTGCCTAGATTTCTATGTTTATGCTACATGGAAGGAAATCATTCCCTGCCTATCATGTCCTTTTTGCTTAACCATTTGTATGAGGAGATCATCATTAATGCCTCTGCTAATATTGTTTCAGGGAAATTATTTACTCATGCGTGTGACCTGTCCCTAGGCTTGATTCCCAAAGATTTCCATTTATGGCTTAAATGCCTTATTGTGTGGGTGATTTTTCACCTTGCTATTGTCTCTAACCTGCTTTTTTTTAGGGTTCTTGGTTATACTGTGTGCAGTCCGGAATCATGGGGGTGATAGGGTGAGGACGGAGCCAGATAATTGCAACGAATTTCACAAGGATCCACTAGTTTGGCACATTTTCGTCGAAGGTGGCATTGCTCCTTTGATGGAGAGACTTGTGGGCCATGACCCTAATCTATCGACCCAATTTGTCAACTCTTGGAAGAATCGACATGTGTCTCTGGGAGGCATCTCCTTTACGATGGATGAGGAAGTGATTGTGCAGGTGACGAGTCTCCAATGCTCTGGCATGAAGCATCCTAAACATTCTAAGACCCAGGATAATGATAGTATGAAAAAATTCTTTGTGGGGGATGAGATGCTAATGCACAACTAGTCTGGGTTTGAATGGGAGGCTCTTCCTCAGCCATAAAACCAGGTGTGTCTTTCTCTGATGAAATATATCACGTTGGAAGGTAGGTACAAGACCTATTACTTGTACCATTTTCCCTTGTTAAATCACCTTAGGCATAAAGTTTTACTGAGCTTTCCCTTTTTCCTAATTATGGACCTTGAAAATTCAGTCGAAAAATGTGTTGAGTTTGTTGCTTTAAATCCCAATGAACCTACTCCCCTGCCACTCCACTAGGGTCTTATCCTAAGACTCTACCACTTTCATCTGGCTTTATTCCCTCTGAAACCCATTTCAACCATCTGAATTGAGGAAATTAAGGCCCCCACTGCAACCAACTTATCTCTGGCCGAATCTAAAGGCCCCGTCAGGAAGAGTTACTTGGTCCATACTGATTCTTAGAAACCCAAACCTGCTACCAAAATACTTAAGGGTATCGAGGGAGCTACCCAAACCAGTGTGATGACTAGCCTATGTGACCTCAAGTCTACCCCTGCTAAGACTTCTAATAAGCCTACCCCAAAAAAGAAAGGTAAGGAGGAGAAGAAGCCTCTGAATAAAGGGAAAAATTTTGTAAGCAAGGACTCATTGGGTGATATGGTGGTTGCAAAGACTGTGGTTATTGGTTGCGATGCCATCATTCGGCACTCTGGCAGGTTGGCAAAGAACAAGAAAAAAGTGTAGGTTAGAGATTTGAACACTGAAGAGGAGTTGTTGGAAAAGAAAGATAGTAGAGTTGAAGAGGTGTCAGAGGGTGAGGAAGGTGAGAAAGCTAGAGCTTCCTCATCCATTCCTGACAAGGGTAAAACTCAAAAGGATGTTTCAACCTTTCACTCATTGGAACCACTGGATATTGAGCATAATGATCCCGACTACACTACGGGTGGTGGGGAGGAGCTTGGTGTGTTGAAAGAAAGAATGGACAAATTGGACAAAAAAATCTATGGTGTGACCCACTTCACGGTTAAATTGGTTTACTATGTCACTAGTACCCTGTCGGCTGCCATGAAGGACAAGATGGAGATGAAGAAGACTAAAGACCGCTGGGAGTGGATCATCAATGATGATTTGGTTAAGCTTCTGTCAAAGAACTGGGAGAATGCCAACTAGTTTGCCACTAGTTTTCTATTGGTCTATGTACTATTAGTTCACATATGTTTTTTGGTTTGGTGTTATGTTTTGATGCTTTTTTGATCTTGGACTCTATTGGCCCTTGTGGCTCTCTGTGAAGGGTACAACACCCTGAAAATGTTGCTTACTTTATCAAAAACATTTGTGGGAATCCATGTAAAGACTGAAAACTCTCCATTTGTAGAACTTTACAAACTAGAATATACTCTTTCCCATTATTGGAATTTCTATTACACTATAGACTGCAATACTCATAAATAAGTAAAAATAAACTTGTATGCAAGTAAACACAATTGCAATCAGTCATCTAAAGTCAAGAAACATTAGAATCAACAATATCAAAAGGGTACAAAAATATTAAACCAACAATTTCAATAATATAGAAGCTATAATTAACCATACAATGATATAAAATACCTACACAAACATCTACACAGTTTCAAAACCCTTTCCTATCGAAAGAGATAACTCCTACCAAAGAGCACTGTAAAATCTAATCTCTCTATTATCCATAACATTCTTGTACAAATCATGATATTTGATCACCTTTTTGAAGACCAACTTGATTTCATAAGGATGATATCAAAATAATGTGCATAACTCACATCATCATATATGCAATCCTTTAGGAAATCCACAATGTAATGCATGATTAAACCTTTCCATCTTTGACTTGGAACAATCAATGAAGGAAACCAACTCTTTGTAAACTTCTCTTTGAAGTGATGATAAATGATGTCTTCTTTCCAATGGTTGGAAACTCCCATAAACATGTAGAGTCTAGATTCCATAATTGTCAATTAAAGCAACTTAGGCCAAGAAGTACAACATATCTCAAATTTATTACCCATGAATAAAAACACCTGGGAATATGAGTGCAAATAAAGTAATGTGATATCTAAAAATGTTGATAACATAAATGATGAAAATATGGTTCATAGCTGTCCTAATTATTTTCTTCTGTGAATTTCTTGTAATTGAGCTTTATCTCATGTATACTATGTCCTTAAGTCTAGAATTTTTCTTTGTGAAATGTTGACACCAAACTTTCATGATCTTATTAGCATTCATAACATGTGCATCATGTTCCTCCAAGGTTATTTTAATTTAATTTGAATCCAAGTGCCCTCTTCATCCTTAAATCTATTAAGCAATCCTTTCTTTGAGTCCAAATCATTTCCATTTTTTTTAATCTCATTACACAAGGAATATTTCATGGCAAAGTTAAGTGGTAAATTATAAATACTAGCAATTGAATCAATACCAATATAAAAAGATAGAAGAATTATTGTCTTATCTTGCATATCATGTTAGACACACAAATACTAAAGGGGGGTGAACCAATATTTAATACTTTTTAAATTAAACTACCACATTCATAATACTATAAAAAACATAATCAATGGTAATGCAACTAATGAACACATCCACACAAGAGATCACTAGAATTATGTGAAAACCCAAAAGGGAAAAACCACAATGAGTATAACTACTTGGAACTACTATCCAAATCCAACCTCACAAAATAACATAGAACTTATAATAATTTCGCAAGAACCAACCCACATGAATTATAACCCAAAAGGGAGACACCAATACCCTTGAATTATGATTTGTAGGAACCAACCTACAAGAGACACCAATCCCTTTAGACTGAGCTTCAACACAACCATTGAGTATCAACTTAGATTAAGAGGCTCTAACCTCACATTACAGAAGGAATATAAATTTTCTTTCAAACCACTTGATTTACATCAATAGGAAAACACATACTCTAGATTTGTATGAACATGATATTTTAATTTCCCTTAGCACACTTAACTTCTCTTCTTAGCTCACACACACCACACACACACACTTCTCATTTTTTTTTTCATGAATGATAAACAATATATATCCATTATATTATGCTATAAACATCTTCATGTTGGTATAGAACCCTTTAACAACATCCACAACTAGCCATGTCGGCCAAAGATAGAACCTTAATCAAAATGATATGAAACATGTAGTTGACTTAACTCTAAATCAAATGTGTTATTGCAAGAGTAAGATGATATCATTCACTTCCTATCATGAGCTTAACTGGTCCTAATTTACCTTCACACACTTCATCCAGTTAGTGTAAGCTTTCAACCATCTTTCACAATAATTCAAGGATTATAGTCCTCATTGTGTCATTTCTAGATGCTTCATCTAGAACCCAAATATTATGAAACTTGAAACTAACATATATTCTAGGTAGTTGTACTTATCTTCCAATCCACAAGCAATAATTATGAACATCAGTAGAATGTGGTACCAAAAAAAGCTGGTTTACAATTTTTAGAAGATTCTTATTTTTGTTGAAATCACATATTTTTAGAAAATATATTGATTTAAGCCTTAAATGTTAGGGTTAGAGATGGCAGATCTAACAATTAAATGCAGATTTAAATAATAAACAGAGAAACTAAAACATACACAGAATAAATCATAACACAGAGAATTTAACGTGGTTCACCCAATCTGGGCTACATCCACCAAACCGCAGCCATCCAATACTTTTATTATCCAAGCAAAACCTATTACAATCTCGTAATAAGTTTTCTCATCAGAGCCCTCAACCCCCTACTTTTGAACGCCCTCGAACCCCTGACCCTGACTCGGGGCTAGGTGTACGGTATACCATGGGCTATACTGATAGCATCAGTCGCCATATACCAACAATCTCCCACTTGGAGACGGGGCTCCACACCATCACAACCTCCCACTTGGAGACTGATCCTAGACAACACTGCTGCACTTACAACTCCCACTGGAAATAAGGACCTTGGACCCTGCTGCTTTGTTATACTTGAATTCAACCTTGAAGGCCAACCGAAGCTGAAGAGGAGCTCAGCTTCTCCCTTGGCACCGCCTTCGTAAACATATCTACTAGATTGACATCTGTATGTATCTTGGCCAACTTGACCTGTCCATCTTCCAACACTAACCGAATAAAATGATATCTCAATTGTATGTGTTTTGTTTTAGAATGCAAGGCAGAATTCTTTGCAAGATGTATAGCACTCTGACTGTCTGTAAATAAGTAATTTCCATCTTGTTGTTTTCCCAACTCATCCATGAAAAATTACAGCCATATCATCTCCTTTGCCGCCTCTGTTGCAGCAACATACTCTGCCTCTGTGGTGGATAAAGCAACCACCTTTTGCAATCGAGAAATCCAACTCACTGCTGTCCCACCAACTGTAAATACATAACCTGTGGTACTCCACCTCGTATCTATATCCCCTGCCAAATCTGAGTCAACATAGCCTTTTAAATCAGTATTAGAGCCCCCAAAACATAAACACTTATTGGATGTACCTCTCAAATACACGAGAATCCATTTTACTGCATACCATGGGCTATACAGTATAGCATGATCAGTCGCCCATACCAACATTAAAAAGTTCCATTTAAATCATTCCAATTGAAGAGGGTTTGATCAAACTACCTTAGATCAAACCCCTTTGGATAAAACCTTGCTAGTTTTAAACCATACCTATAATAGAGTCTCCTTTACACTTATTAAAATGCTGATAAAAAACCACTTTTGATTTACCTTTTGAGGGATCAAATGAATTCTTTTAATTTTTTTTTTGCAAGTATGTAATCCTTATTATAAGCTTCTCAAAAAGTATAATTTTAAATAAATTTAATTTAATTATTATATTTATTTTGTATTTCTTGTGAATGTAGGTTTTTCACCGAAAATCAAGCTCTCTGTTATGCACATGTGGAAAAATAGAAGATTATCAATTTTTTTTTTGAAAATATGAGTGCACTAGATATTGAAGTCCCGATCCAACAAAAAATATTAATTTGATTTTATACAAATTTTTATGTGTTATCTGAGGTCGCCTATGTCTAAAATTGTAATTGGTTTGACTTGAAACAGATTAAAGGAAAAAATATTTAATAAAACACTATGAAACCAATTGGAAGCACTAGATATTGTAGTTACAAATCTAAATTTGAAAAAAAAATTTTATCCTTCATGGAAAAAAGTTGTGTTATCGGTGGGGTGTCACTCCTTAAAAAATGATGTTTACAAGAAAAAACTAGTTTTCAAAGGAGATGAAAAAAGAAGTGCAATCTAATTCCAAATTTTTTGAAAAAAATTATTTAGAATCTACAGACAAAATTTCACAAATCACTAGTTTGCATCATCTTCAAATTCCTCATGGTTTAGCCGCTATAGGTGCCCAAAAGTGAAGATTTAGTTAGAAAAAATAAGTTCAATGTCTTGTTTGGCCAAAAATTGTAAACCAGTATTGTAGGATCACCCTTTTTATTAGATTAGCAGGGGAAGGGCCTTGATCCCATGGTTACAACCAAAATTCAAAAGAAGGAAATAGGGTGGATAAAACAACACCACCAACCAGCATCAAAAAACATGGCCAAGCTGGCATGCAGACCAAATAACAAAATAGTAACCATAGAACCACTATACTTGATAAAAAAAAATAATGGTTCAATATAGTGCATATTTTGCTTCTAAGCAAAATACCTCAAAAACTTACTGCAAACACTTCTAGAATTTTGTAAACATAGTAGAAGTCAAGGAACTGTTGATTCCTATATATATCCAAACTTTCTATGTTGCTTTTGACAATAATGATAACATTTTAATATTTGTAACTAATATTTCATCTTGACATTTATGAAATTTTATCAATCTTCTCATCTGTGACATACCTTTGGCATCAATGACAACACTATATCTAACAATCTTCCCCTTTGTCATTGATGGAAATCACAACACACATTGCTTCTACTATCACTAGCTCTCCATCTTCTAGCACTCCCCTATGTGGGATATCTCTCCCTTTCATTTCTCTCTAGTGAAAACTCTCCTTTTCGCTCCCTAGTGCAAAATTCCCCCCTTTGAAATCAATGGCAAAGGGACTCATAGACTCTTTCCTTTTGAAGTACAATCTATTCGCTATATCTTACTATAATCTACGACAAGTCTTCCATCTCATTTGTGGTAGGGAGTCATAACTCAACATAGACTCCTTTGCATCAATTCCTTTAGCTACATCACTTTAGAGATTTATGAATGATGTGTTGAATAGCTTCCCTTAACATGCAATTCCTCTTTTCAATTAAGAGGAGGGAGATATTGTTGGTGTAGGTTTTTATTTTCCTAGTGGGTTAATTTATTTTCACTTAGTCCTAGGTTTTTCCTACACTTTTATTAAGCTTTCTTAGGCTAATAAAGTGAGTTTATTATTTAATAACTAGGAGATAAGTGATGTGGTGTCCCTTTCCTTAAAGGGTGGAAGAATTTCCACTTTTGGTGGTCATCTCCACTTTTGGTGGTTAATTCCTATTGGTTGGATTTTCCACCTCTATCATCTCCTTAGTTCTATATAAAGTCACTACCTAGCTTATATTTTCATATATTCTTGCATACTCTTTGTAGTGTAGAAAAATGTCATCCTTTACATTTTCACACTTAATTTGAGAATGATTAACATTAAAATAAACCTAATGTTGCCTTGATCTAGTGTTGTAATGTTTTTTACACATTCACATTAGGTATAGGGCCCTTTTAAGCTAAATTGACCTAATTTTGCCTTAATTTAGTGTTGTAAAGTGTATTTATTCACACCTTCACATTAAATTTTGGGACCTCTTACATTTATGACCTTCACATAATCATTAATAGGCCCCTAAGACCCTTTATTATGCATCCTGAAGCTTATTTTAGTCAAAATCCCAACATAATCAACAAATACAGTTAATATATTAACTCCCTGACATTTCCTCTATCCAAAAAGGCTTGGTGGGACCCATACACCACCTTGGGTGTATGAATCTCACCCAAATGGGACCTATATGCCACAAGTGGCATATGAGTCCCATTTGGCCCCTTCTTAAGGTTTTGAGTGGGAAATCAGGGTTTTGGATTCAAATTTCATGAATCTTGGCATTTGGGATCTAATAAACGGTAAGTTAAGTGGACTGCCTATATAAAAAAGGTTTCAAATCATCATTATTTCACCTAAGCATTCATCATATCAACCTAAGCAATCAAGAATCAAGCATCCTAAGACTTCACAAGAGCATCAAGAGAGTTTACAAGAGCATTTCTAAGGCATTCAAGGGTAGATTTTTGCATCACTTGTTGGAGCAATTCAAGATCGATTATCATGTCAAAGTCACTAAGCATCAAGCATGCTGTTGAGCTGGTGTTGTGATGTAGCATTCAAGATCCAAGTTAAGCATTGTTCCACATCTAATAAAAGATCAAGATCTACATTCTACATGGCCACTTCATGTTAGATTGTTGATTTACATCTCAAGACATCAATCGAGGTATCATTGTTCATGTTTCATATTTCATTGTTTCATCATAAGGTTTCATTACCTAAATAGGGTTTGACCAAGGAAAACCCCTATTTCATAACAATTAACAAGTTTTTATCTCTCTCTTTCTCTACATGTGTGATTGTAGATCCAGATGTCTTGGAGCTCAAAGATCCTTTGAAGACAAGGTTACAAGATTGGAGAAAAGTTGTCAAGTTGCCATCTACATTGCAAGATCATAGAAAGTCACCTATAGGTTGCAAACTAGGGTTTGTGACTTAAAAATCCAGCAGGGAGGAAGCTACAGGAGATCACCAGAGAATACTATAATTTCAACCAAACCCTAATACTGGGACTAAATCACCACTTATTGTGTATAAGTCCTAGTGTTACCATTTTTTCAAGTTTTAGGAGATTCAGATCAGTCCTTGACAGATTCCAATTTTGGCACAAAAACCCTAGTTTGAGACTAAATCTCCCAGATTGGCGTATGAGTCCCAGTGGGCATTAAAGATCAAGATTTCATGGTTTTGGAACTTTTTTTGACCTCATCCTTCTTCTAGGTGCACCTCTACTGATTCTCAGTTTGTTATTCTGTATTTTAGTTTCATTTCCTAGGTTATTTAGTCAAGTTTGTATGATACTTTAATCATTTACATTTCTTGTCTTTCCAAGCCCTAGCTTGGTGGTGAACCCCCTTTATACCTTTAATCATACCCTAGGAAAAACTTTAGTAGATATCTTTCCCCTATTCCATCCTTGGATTGAGATCTCTAGGGTTTCCTTGAGTGAAACTAAGTGAAATAGGAGGTCCCTTTTCCCTAGTTCCATCTCCTAAAAGGTGGAACCCTATTTCCTAGATTTCACTCTTGCATATTCTAGCACTGTTGCATACTTTGACATACATGCACCTTGATGCATGTGGTAATTATTCTACAAATTTTCTTTAAGCTCCTAATACAATCTTGTCATCTTGATATTTGCACATCTCTTGGAATCTTAGGTCTGTAATTGTGTTATTTCATTTATAGTTTTATAGCTTATCTCTCTCATGGAAGATCTTGGTTATTCAAGATATTTTCATATTTCTAATAGATATCACTCCCAACTTCTAGATCTAAGATACTCAAATGTCTCCTCTAGTAATGGTTTAGTAAATATATCCATAATATGCTCTTTCATATCAATTTACTTCAATTTGAATTCCTCATCCGCAACCTTTTCTCTCAAAAAATGATACTTGATTGATATATACTTTGTTCTAGAATATATTTCTAGATTCTTGGAAATGTTGATTACACTTGTATTATCATAGATAATTGAAATGGGCTCATCATATTCAATTTTCATATCTTTCAAAAGGTGTGCTTCATCTAAAATACCTGAGTGCAACATGATACTACTGCAATGTATTTCACTTTTGCAATAGATAAGGACACAAAATCTAACATTTTTATTAACCATGACACAAGACTATCTCTAAGAAATAATGCAACACCACTAGTGCTTTTCCTATCATCAACACTTCCAATCCAATTTGCATTAGTATGCTATCAAATTAAAAAAAATATTTTAGGATACCACATACCATATTCTATGTTAGCAAATTCAAATATCTGAAAATCCTTTTTATTGCCTTGACATATGTCTCCTTAGGTGTGGCTTGAAATCTTGCAGCCATACAAACAACTTGCATAATGTTTGGTCTAGATGCAATCACATACAACTGGCTTCCAATCATTGATCTATGCAAAGTTTTATTTGTTGAAGAAGACTCATCATCCTTATTGAGCTTACAACTAGTAACCATAGGCATACTAATCGGTTTACAATCTTCCATACTGAGCTTCTTCAACATCTCCTTGACATATTTGGTTTGTGATATGAATATACCTTTGTCTTATTAAGAGATTTGTAAACCAAGTTAAAATGACAACTCACCAAGTATGGACATTTCAAATTCTTTTTGAATTTCATCAACAAATTCCTTACATATTTTTTCTTTACTACCACCAAAAATAATATCATCAACATTTAAACAACAACAATCATTTGATTATCACCTTCAATTTTGATACAAAGATTACTATCAATGATACCTTTCTTGAATCCTTGCTGCCAAAGATAATTATCTAGTATTGAATAGCAAGCCCTGGGGGCATTTTTGAGCCCATATAATGCTTTCTTCAATTTTCCTACAACATCCAGATTTTTAGACAACTGAAATCCTTTTGGTTGCTCAATGTATACTTCTTCTTCCAAATCACTATTTAGAAATGCTGACTTGACATCCATCTGATATACTTTAAATTATTTGAATGTGGATAATGCCAAAAACATCCTAATTGCTTCTAGTATGACTATCGAAGCAAAGGTTTCTTCAAAGTCAATGTCTTCCACTTGATCATAACCCTTGCAGACTAATCTTGTCTTTTTTTTTTATCGCTTTTCCATCTTCATTCAATTTATTTCCGAGTACCCATTTTGTACCAATGAAATTTTTGTCTTTAGGCCTTGGAACAAGTTCTTGAGTCTCATTATTTTCAATCTAGTTCAGTTCTTCTTTCATTGCTTCTATCCAATTCTCATCTTTGTTGGCTTTCACAAAATCTTTTGCCTCAAATTTAGATAGTAGAGCAAAATGTACCTGTTCATTCATCCTTGTTAATATTCTTCTAGTTAGGACTCTGTTGTCTTTATCTCTAAGAATTTGATTCTTAAAATGATCTCTCTAAACATAACTTTCCAGAGTTTTTGTATTTGATCTCTCAAGCCCAGTCTTTGTATCCTTTTCACTAATGTAGTATGATCCATCTAAATCATTGTCATCATTCGATGCTAACTTGTGGTGTAGTATCTCATAAATTTTTACATTAAAGCACTTGCTACAATTTTCTTCAATCTCTTATTGTAGCATATATGCGCCTTACATTTTATTGAATAACCAAGAAATATGCCTTCATCAGATCTTGAGTCAAACTTGTCTTCATCTCTTCTAATGTAGCATTTGCTTCCAAATATTTTAAAATATTTGACTAATGTTAGTCTGCCTTTCCATAGTTCATAAGTTGTCTTAGTGTTATTCACTCTTATCTATCCTCTATTAAGAATGTAGACAATAGTATGAACAACTTCTCTCTAGAATATATCCGACAACTTAACTTGATTCAACATTTTCCTTGCCATCTCCTGAATTGTTTTATTCTTTCTTGCAACCACTCCATTTTGCTGAAGAGTCCTTACGGTAGAGTATTGTCTCCTAATTCCATGTTTCTCATAGAATTATTCAAACTCATTAGAAGTAAATTCACTGCCTCTATAAGACCTTAGACACTTGATGGTACAACCAATCTTATTTTCTACCATAGCTTTAAATATCTTAAACTTCTCAAAGGCATTAGATTTCTCTTTTATGAAAGTAACCCATGACATCCTAGAAAAATCATCAATGAGCATCATAAAGTAAATATCACCTTGTAGGCTCTTTATACTCATAGGTCCAAAAAGGTTTGTGTGGACTAATTCCAATGGATTTGTATTTGAATACTCAATTATCAAAAAATATTACTATTGTCAATTTACATTCCTGACTCTCCTTGCATAGAGTGCATGGAGGCTTTGCAATTTTAGGCATATCTCTTACTACTTGTTTAGAAGTAATCTTCACAAGATGATCAAAATTTATGTAACCCATCCTTTTGTGCCATAACCAACTTTCATCCTTCTATCCTAAGAGGCATTTCTTTCTTTTGATCTCACTAAGGTTGTACACAGTACTTTCTATCCTGCTTCCTTCTACAACAAGCTTTTTAGAGCTTGTCTCTCTAATTTCACATCCTGGTGCGAATGAGAGAATGTAGACTTTTTCACATATTTAATTTACACTTAGTAAGTTACGCTTTAGACCTTCAACATATAAGACATCATATATATTAGTTCCCCCATTATCAAGACTCAATGTGCTCTTTTCGAATATCTTAGCAATATAATTGTCACCAAGCCTTACTAATATGCCATTCCATTTTTTTAAACTTATAAACTTACTTTTATCTCTGTTCATATGGCAAGAACATCCTGTATCAATATATTTCTATATGAAAGACACACATATGCAATATGCAAGTATGTTGTATTTGTTGATGATTGATGTAATTCATAAGTAGCTACTTGACAATGTTTTTTAGGGAGATTCTAAATAATATCTCTTCACGTGTATTGATGTCCTAAGGCTTATATTTAAATACACAACCCTCGATGCCCAATTTAAATATTTTGGCATGTAAATTGATGGATCACTATCAAGTTTGGCGAAAGGATTGACTCAAAATAAGCTTAAAATGTGCTTGAATTTTAGAGATCTGATCATAGGCTCAATTTTGTCTAGGGGAGATGATCACTCTTGTGACTTAATATAACATACGAAAATGTGCACAATGAAAGTTGGCCCAAACAATTAAAAATACGATGGGGCAACTAATGTAAATTGCCAACAGTACTAATTGTTAACAACTACAATATATCAATAATTTAACCTCTTCCTTAATGAAGAACTAAGCTCAAGTTCATATCAACTAATCCACAAAATAAATAAAATCAAATACCAAATTTAAATGTATTTCAAAACAATGCCAAAATAAATATAAATCCAATAGGGGAGAGAAACTAGTAGTTGTGCACCCTAAGTTTGCGCTTCTAATTATCCTACATGAAAATTTCAAATCACTCCCAATTTTTTACAGCAGCTTACTTGGCAAGTCCCCTGCTTATAACTAAGGTTTCAGGGCCACATCATCAAATATGATGCCACATCAGCATGCTTTTTGTCAAGGTGTCCAAAAAGGCCCCCAAAAAAAGTGAGACCAATACTTGCGCATTCATAGCATGTTTTATTGAGCGCTGATGTGGAATCACATGATTGGTTGGATTTTAGATCAAAGGAATACATTTTGTTTAATTATGGGTAGTCATCATCAACACTAACAACTTTAAAGTCACAACTATTGGTCCAATATTGATAAAAATATTGGACATTTTATAAACAACTATTATCACAACTATTGAAACATCTCTCCCCTATATTAAAGAAAAAGGCAAAGTATTTATAGAAAACTGCATGAATGAAACTAAAATTCATTTATCACTTAGTTGAGGATTCAAGAATGTGGTCCCCAATAAGAGCAACCCTTTTTCTCCTGAAAATTGGCTCTTCCATAATAGTCATCAAATTTTCCCATGCCATGCCATGCCAGACCAATGGCATAAATTCAGAAGAAGATTTGTACTCATTTTAAGATCTACCATTGTAGAATCTTCATTCTTGGCAATTGCATATGAATACTTTTCACTGTTGTGGTCCATGTTTAAGTATAATAGCAAGTCTATCAGATACACCACATTAGAAACCAGTCCAGCCGAGGCTAACAAGTTGGAGATATATTCATGAGAGAGCAAATCAGAGACACTCTCCAGTACCTCCAAAAGATATAAAAAGGAATTCTCTGTCGATCCAAGGTGTTATGGCAGAGGCCATACATAATTAACCAGTGTTTTTATTACTGTTTCAAAAGACTCTCCCATCACCTCAATTATTTCTACTGCAAAAATGGGCCTACTTGTGTAGAAATTCACAAGATTTACTAATCCTGTCTGAAATTCTGGGTCCCAACAATTTTCACAAACTCTTTCTATGTTTGAAAATAGTGGCCTGGAAAGCTCGTAAATGTCTGTGTCTTCTGATAGTTCTAATGGTCTTTCTGGTTGAATATGGGCTAGAATTGAGACAGCCATGATTACCCAGTCATCTGAAAGATAGTTTTGAGAGAGGAGCTTCGAAATACAGAACATACCCAACTCGGAGATCAAATGGGATTTGGTGGGCTTTGTGATTTGGGTTTTGAATTCGGAGAGAAGAGTTATTGAGGGCTTGCCTGGCAAGCTCAGGAATGAATTTACAGCGGCTTCAACATGTTGTGGAATGGAGATATCAGCAAAATCTTGCTCCATGTAATGAATTCCAACTCTGCTTTTCCTTAGTTGCTTGTTACTATCATTAATCTTTGTATCCATTTTTATTTTACCAGTGCGCTTGAGTGAGCTCATGTTATAATTTGGAAGAGACACCAGAAAAGACGTCACTCTACCTAAACTCATTTCTATCCGTTCTCCATTTCTAACCGTTCATAATGTAGTCGAGAAGGTTTGTGACTGGTTTAGATAAAGGATGGTTTCAACTTAAATGGACCTATTACTAGTTAACCTATTTATTGTAAAGAAAAATCAGATTTCCTTACTGTTAATTTAGTTATTTGAAAAAGAAAAATTATAATTAAATTAGATTAATTAAATATAGTTGGAAATGATAAATAATGTAATCTTATTATAAAAAAACGTAAATGTCATAATTAAGGTAAATAGTTCTATAATTGAAAAGTGAGAGTTGTGTAGAAAATTGTATTAGTAGTCTAATGTATGTTAAGAAAATAATGTCTCTTTGTCCATGGAATGTATTAAAATCTATGTTGTATTCGTGCTTTAACAAAAGATAAGTTCATTGGTCTGGAATGAAGTCATAGCCATTGAGTAATCCTCAAAGCTTGGACTTATCCCTACACACAATATGTTATACTTTTCTATTCTCTTGATACATAAATTTATGCTCTACTCTTCCCAAATATTTGGGGACTAGTAGCATTTAAAAATATCTTAAAGTGATGTTGTTTTGTCACAAGGCAACAACTTCTCTTAGATTAGTCCCTAAAATAGTGTACAAGTATCAAAACCAATAAGCAAGGGCTCTAAAATGTACATCAATTAC
This sequence comes from Sequoia sempervirens, assembly GCA_007258455.2. Lineage (NCBI taxonomy): Eukaryota > Viridiplantae > Streptophyta > Pinopsida > Cupressales > Cupressaceae > Sequoia > Sequoia sempervirens. The sequence continues at coordinate 49,947 of VDFB02038966.1, forward strand.
CTACTTTTTAGTGCAATAAATCAAAATCAATCACTATTAGTTGCTTCAAATGCCCTAGGATGAATGATTTACTCAATTGGCATTGATGATTCCTTGATTAAGAGATGATTACTATGAATGGATCAAATATCTATCAATACTATTGCATAGTGTCAAAATATGTTGAACTTGTGTTTAGTCGGCTCAAGGTGGGAAGCTGAATGGAGCCATTTGGCCAAATTTGAATTTTGTATTTTAAAAATGAAGGATCACCCCCATGATTGCAAGATCACTCTGTAGTTTGAAAAGTGTCTTGGAATGGGAAAATGACCAAATGTAATTGGAAAAAATAAATGGAGGTAAGTGCGTACGGAAATGCGATAAGTGGATGGATAAGGTGTATTTACTGAAGTGTCTATATATGAGAATAAGGTAGAGATATGTGTATGGATGGGTAAAAGGGTAGGGGAATGAGCCCAAATTTTCATAAGATCAAGCCATTTGTCACTATATACATGTGTCATGGTATTTCCTCAAAATAGACATAAAACTAAATAGGAAATGACATGGGTATGCAAATTTAACCATTAATATTTTGCCCATATTTTGAAGTGCATGTGAACACTAAAATGATCATGCATATAAAATTATAGTGCACTCACAAACATAATTTTTTGATAAATATTAAAACATCAAATGATATGAAGAAGGATCCATATAAATTGATGGACCTTTCAAGGTGTGATCATGTACTATATCCTTCAATATGCAATTTCCAGAAATCTTGTAAAATAGAGAAAAAGTATACAATGAGTAGCTTTTGTTGTACAAATGAAAATCTAATTCAAAATAGGAACTTGCAAAATATGTGAGAAATAGGACATTAGGAAATGAGTAAATTAGAAGATTGTGCCTATTTGGAAAATGAAATGGTATTTTTGGGATGGAAGCCATGGGATGAAATGATGCATGAAGCAAAAGACATATGGTATAATAATGCTCTATTTGATAATGGCAATGATTTATTGCAACACCTATTAGTATCTAAAGATTTGATCATAAAAATATTAGTGATAATACATGCTCCTTCAATTGGTTGTATCCATAAGATGCAAGGAATTAGAGAGGGAAAACATACATTAAAATAAAACTAATCTAGCATAAGTGTAGAATCATGTAAAGTACTAGTGAAAAGGAATACATCATATAATGAGCAAGTAGACATATGAAATTATAAGGAATGATGAGAAAAAAAGGACTAGAGATAGAATCAAGGAATAGTAATGTTGCCCCTAGCATGAGAAATATTGAAAAAATGGTGATGTGGTCCTCAATGCCAAAATATACATGTGTAAGTACTATAAAGGTCAATCAAGCATAAAAATAAATAAAGAATAAATAGAAGAAAATAGGCAACCTAAGTGGGAAATGAAAACAAGAGTAAAGTGTAGGAAACTAATCAAGGAAAAAGGGAATCTAAAAGTTCCCCCAAGGGGGGAGCAACAATCATGTAAAACAAATAGGGTAGGTAGATTGGGTATAAAAGGCATATCAATCAAGGCATAAATAAAAAATAAGAAATTAAACATGAAAATAAAAAAGGTGTGACAAGGAAGATGGGAATATAAGCTATAATTGTATATAGATATAAACTATATGGATTCTCATAACTCATTTAATAAACTTCTTCTTAAGTGCTAACTTTGGAACCTCTAGTTGTGGCTCATCCATGATATCATCATCATTCCAAAATTTATCACCTAATTTATCTTTTTCTTGTTTATCTTTTTTCTCTTTTTTGTTTCCTTTTCAATTACGTTTGTTTAGAATTTACAACATTTCTTTGAATGCTAAGTGAAAACATGTGTTCAATGAATGTAACATTACGAATTTTCTTTCTTATACATTCTTACTTTTTAATTTATGGTTTTGGTGGAATGATAGACATTTGATGCACAACTTCTTGCTTTGAATTTCATATATAATTTTTTCCATGAAACTCAAGCACTAGTCTTACTTTTATTTCTTTTGTACTCTTATGTTGTTCTTATTTGGTGTTTCCATCTTTGGTGCATGAGTAATTTGTCACACATAAGAAACATTGGAAGTCATGTATATATCAAAAACTTTGTAAACATTAACCTTTGGTTATGCAATTTGAGGCTCTTTTTGTTTTCAATAATATTTATCTAACATCTTTTGAATCCTATGTAACTCATCAAAATGTATCTTGTATAAACCATGTATATCATCCTTTCTCTTTGTAGTGTCGTAAATTTCCATCCTTGACAATTTCACCTTGTGTTTGGTCCCCCTTAAATTATTGGACCTAATTGAGTATTTAATTTCCTAAATTATGCATCCTATGACCCATTTTTGACATTTTTTTAGGAATTGCAAGTGAGAATCAATTGCATTTAACCAATACATTGCCCATGACACTAATTGTCCTAGAAAATAGGTCCAAGATACTCATGCCCTAGGCGTGAGTGTCCTATTTTCCCTTCAAATTGAAATATATTGTTGTTAGTAATTTAATATTTGAATTTCAAGTGTCTAAATTCGACAATCAAGATTTAATTTTTAGGAAATTGAATAAATGTTTATAAATACCTAGTTATTGAATCATTTCAAATCTAACAAGAACTATCTAGGAAATCATTGCAAAAATTATTATCAAGAGGCCTATTGAGCAAGTCAAGAGCAACATTTCAGAGCTTTATTGCAACAATTCAAGATCCTAACATCATGTCCAATTCTATGTGATTTCACATGTTTTCATGTTATCATTGTTTTGTGAAGGGTAAAAATTTTGTAGGTCTCCAAAGAATTTAAGCAATCAAGATCAAGACCTTGAGGTTATGTGCATGAATTCAATCCTTCAAGAAAACCATTAAAGGGTGGTGAGTTACAACACTTTGTGATTTCATAATTCCTTCCTATTTATTATTCATTCTCATTGAAATTCACCATTGTGGAAGTAGAAACACTTACACAAGGTTTGAGTAAGGCAAGCCCCTAAAATGGCTCAACATTTCTTCTTTTTGTGGATGTGAAAATCTCTGGTTTGAAGAACATTGAAAGGAGTTTGAAGATAAATTATTCCTTGTTGCATTTGAAGACCTACATCTTGTCAACCCTCAAAAACTTAGTTATAGGAATATCTGGCAATGTTTTGATAGATTTGTAGGTAGAAATTCAAAGCTCAGATCCGACATCAAAGGAACACAAAAAAATATCTAGAAAACCATACAAGGATATTCACACCCTTAGCATCTATGTCATCCATTTTCTGCCCTAAATTTGAATAATAGGTGCACAGTGTCCTCCTCTACTCATTTCTATTGTCCGAATTTGTTTGTGAACTTCTTTGTATTATATATTTGCATTAAATATAAAATTTCACTATTAACCTAGTTAGATCATTGCATTTCATCATTAGGAAATTCTCAGATTTGGTTAAGAGTTGATTGACTCGCCTATCTAGTTGTTACCTTGTACAAATCCATCAAACCCTTATTCCATCCTTGCATCTCCAATCCATCACATCACCCCCTCTTTTCTTATCAATGAACATTTGGAAAAGGTGTCAAACCCTATGGTGAAAACTAAAAGGTTTCCATTTCCCATCATTTCAATTTGGTGAACCTAATCTTTTAACATATATACCTTTTGAAATTTTCCATAATTCACCCTAGTGTTGAAATGAACAAGAAAAATAAGAGGGGGTGAATCAGTTGTAACAAATTAAACCTTCAAAACCCTCAACAGTAAACAAATCCACAAGCATTCATTAAACCCTTATTCTGTTAAGTTGATTAAGCATGGAATATAGACAACAAAAATTGAATTCATAACACCATACACATGAGAACACCATATTTATGTGGAAAAACCAATGAGGGAAAAACCACAGTGAGGATTAGCTCACAATATAAGTAATAGTAAAACTGGTACAAAGGGGCTCACTACCAAAATATGATACACTATCCAAAAAGGCTCATAGTCAGAGCTCATTGCCATAGAAAGAAAACAAGAAGATAGAAGAAGAGTGTTATTCAAATAAAACACTTCTCAATGCAACAAGGAGTCCACCACAATTGCTCACACACTTTTTTATTCTCATATGAAAGATATCAGATGCCTTTAGCTCACTGCCTTTAGGAATCCTAACATGAAGTTTGCACTGCTTTGCTCAATTTTGCATCACTCACATCATTTGAAAAACTCTCACATCTATCTTACTTCTTACTCTTTCCACACTCTCTTGCATCAACACCATACATATTTGTATTAAGCTCTACCTCAAAACTTTCTTTAATGTCGGTTATTAGTCATTATACATTCAAATTCAAAATAGGTTAGCACCTAACCATTCCCACAGTGGATAGGAATGAAAGGCGACCTACACAGATCCTTAATTAGGACCTAAATAGATCCCAACACACTTCAAAACACTTCCACAAGATTTTCATGTAGTGTTAAACACAAGGTTGGCCAACACTTGTAGAAAACACCATAAACATTAAGTACATGCTTACTTAGATCAAGCCAAAAGTTTAGACAACATAATTCACTTGAAATCAATCTAGAACAATCCACAAACTACATAAGATTCATCAAAAACTTCATCCAAGCTCACATCAACAAATACTTCAACCTAGAACAACCGATAACCCTTAATTATTTGCTGATAAATGAAACTCACACTGTACTGCACCAAATCAAGTAAAACCTTGAATATAGAAAGATAAAAGCATTATAATAAAATTCCCAAATCTAGAAAACCTAAATCCAAACGATGGATAAATGTGGAAAAAATACATTTCTCACAGACCACACAAAACACCATTGAATAGTAGGTTCACACACTAGTGAAAACATCTCACACTGTACAATGATCCAAAAACCCAAATTCTAAATATAGTAAACACTCTTGAATAACTTGTAAGAACTGCATAGGCATAGCATCAACACTGAAAGAATGTGGAGCACAATATTGAAGCACATTATGAACATTTGCACAACATAGTTTACTTCGTTTATTGAATTTCCTCAAAAGCACTTGGAAACCAAGTCCCAGAAGCATCGTCTCAACTCATTACTTCATTCCAAATCATTGTAGACTCTATAATAAAAGAATAGAGATCCATGTACTCACAAGACTTCCTCAAGGTCCTAACTACACATGCTCAACCTGTTTTCCTCTTTTCACATTTTTCTCAATATCCTCAACATCTTCATCCCATAGTTGACATCAATGACAACACTAGTCAGTAGACTTCATGTTGACATCAATGACAACACCATCATACTTGCAATAATACCCCCCTTTGTCATTGATGGCAACAAAAGATGTGAAAATCCACCAAATACTACACAATAGCTTTGAACACAACATTCTTGAAACCTCTCTCATGATTCTCTTTTCCCTGAGTAGATTTAAGTTCTTTTACACATGATTCTCTCTCCCCCTTTGACATCAATGGAAAAAGGACAAAATGTTTTGCATTGTTCTCTCTCTTTGACATTGAACCACAATTTCTTGCACTAAATACTCCCTCTTAGGACTACACTCAACTCAATTAGCAACATAATGACAACACATGACACTACCTACTCCCCCTGAGAGGTAGCCACCAACATCAGTCCAAAAAAGAGATAGATCCATAGATCCGCTGGACTGATGCATCTCCATATGCATCTAGTTCAAGAAAGGAGGGGCAACAACCCCCAACTTCTCTCGAAGATACTCAAATTATCCTTAAGAAGAGCCTTAGTAAATATATCAACAATTTGATCCTTTGTAAGAACATACTCAAGCTTCACTTCATTCTCCATAACCTTCTCTCTCTGAAAGTGATACCTGATAGATATATGCTTTGTCCTTGAATGCATCACTGGATTCTTTGAAATGTTTATTGCACTTGTATTATTACAAAATATAGATATAGTTTTGTCAAATACAACTTTGATATCCTTCATTGTTTGCCTCATCCATAATACCTATGTACAACATGATGTTGCTACAATATTGGGGGACCTCGTTATTGTTGCATGGAGGATGGTCAAAAATCATCCAACACCTCTTCCAAAAATTGTCCTTAATCCCTTGGTGGTTGCACTAATGGATCAAAAACCTCTTGCTATTAAGGTTAAGAGTTTGATTTGTATGTGGGTTGGTGAATAGTGAGCACAAGTCATATTTTGTAATTTTGTAATTTTTTACTTGTTTGTATGATAGTTTATCTACATAAAAATATCTACACTCCTACCTCTTATTTTCCCAACTACTTAATTGCTTGCTAATTGCATCTACATGTGCTAACATGGCTTGAAGGGAATTTTCAAGTGTGGTTCTTTCCAAGGTTGAACTTACAGGATCGTTCAACCTAGCAATTAACTCAATTTTTTTTTATGTTTTCAATTTCTCGGGCATTAAATTTTGTTGAGTTTCAGGAAGATGTTGAGGAATTTTTGGAGGAGTTTGTTGATGTGGTTGTTCATTAGGATTTTGTTCATGTGCTTTTTCATGAGGAGGAGAAGGATTTTGAGGTTGATTTTCAACTCTTGTAAATTAAATAAATGAACATAAAAAAAGTCTAAATTTACCTATTTGACAACAACTTCACCAAAAAAAAAAAAACAATGCTTACTCTTTCGACCTCCCTGTTGACGTGGCGACATCCTAGTGAAGAAATTACAAAGATTCAATGAAGAAATTGTAGGATTTTATCTCTCTAGAATGCAAGCGTGCTATCACAGGGTTTTTTTGCCGTGGGCTAAGAAAATATGATAGTGAAATGAAATGAATTCGATTTTCTTTTTTTTTGTTATAATAGACTATAATGTGCTTGCGTTATAATGTGAGCACATTATAGGCTTGGTCACACCAAGCCATAACACGCTCACATTATAGCCTTTCAATTTTTTTTAAAAAATTTGTCACTTTTTGGCCCCCCAACTTTTTGCACCCACCCATTGTGTTTATTGAACAATAATTCCAATACAAAACATTTGGGAAGCCTAATTGCTATTTGTGTGTTATTATTTTCTTGCCTTAGCATTTTGTATGGTATATTATATTGAGTAAAAGCAATTTCAATAACAATGTTCCTTAATCACAACCTTATGAAACCCAACTATGCAAAAGATGCTTCACAACTAAACAAAGGTACATACTTCAAATGGAGATATAATGTTAATGTAAAATGATATATTATGTTCTTTTGCAAATATATCTGATCTAATTACCAAGGATCCAAAGGTTCCTATTTTATTTTGGGAGATAAATAATATAGATGTAGTGTTGGAGAAATCATCCTAAAATTAGCACAAATCAATTATGAGGAGGATATTTAAAAGGATGCAGTATCATCGTTCACTGCTATTTTGAGCATTTCCCATGTAACACTCACACTCAAAGGAGGAAACATCCTTCACGTAAATTTTTGAGATATAATAGGCACACAATAATGTAACATTTATTTTATTTAAATTAAACTGGAAATTGTTTACATTTGCCATAGTAAGCATCTCATATATAAATAAATCATAACTTCTAAATGCAAAATAAATTTTGGAAATTTAACTAACTAGTACACTTGCAATTTAAGCTATGACAACTAGAATCACCTGTATTTAGTGCAGAAGCTTCACGTCTCTTAAAGCATCCTTCTCAATCCACTTGCCCTTGTTTTATTCAATTTTGTTTCCTCAAAATGTATCAACCACTTGGAAGGAAGACAAGTGTTAGTGATAAATTAAATTGGAAAATTAAAGACAAAGAATTCATTTTATTCCAAATTTCACCAATATAGGATTATATGTTGTGGTGAGTGCAAAATGTCAGCTTGTACAGACAATAAAAAAAATACTAAAATGTACAATGGGAATTCACTAACACTAGTAATATATATCAACAATTATATCTGCCATTTTTCCATTCTAGAGGAATTGTGAAGCACTGAACTTTCATTCAAATATATAAAAAACTCATCTTTCTTGACATATGAAAGAGGCCATAACTTGCAATAATCAATAAAGGCATAGAAGACAAACAAGAAGGATACCGCGTACCACTCTCAAAATTTTGTTTAAATATCTTGTGTCTCTCAATGAACACCTAAATGACGTATTGGTATCGTAACCATTGTTCAATGATATGGTAAACTAAACCATTACTTGTACAGATGACTGGAAAAATATAGATTATTGCAAGACACATTGGTTGCTAATCACGGTTTGCATCAATTATGCAAGAATAAAGGTTAACAAGTCAATAAAAACCTTGTTGATCACCTTGATTGACCAAAAAATAACACCTAATTTCTTGAAAAAGTGCACCTATGTACATACAAAAATGCATTAAAACATGAAAAGAAGGAAAAATGAGATGTCAGTGTAGAAAAGATAATTAGTTGGATGGAGACATGAGAGTCCTATGTGAAAAGGTAGATAAATTTTCTAAACAACTTATTAAAAACAAAACATCTGCATTCTCTAATCAAAAAGACACTCTCAAAGATAAGGACAGTATTTAGGTTGCAAGTTTCATACCACATAGTGTTTTCCAACATGCAATTATTAATAGACAACATGCTTCTAATGAAAACCTTAAAGTTTGAAGACAATAAGAATGTACCGAACTTCATTCACCTTCATAATTTATAGCAACTCTTACACAAAAAATTGCATTTCAATTTCCTCATATGATTTAAAATAAATGTAGAATATAAATTGCAGGTTGGAAAACACAATGTGGTTTTCCATTTATTTCATTCTATACATTCAAAGTTACGTGGTGGAGAGTGCAAAGAGGAATGTCTTGAAAATATTTTATTAATTAGATCGTAGGAATGTAATGAAAGGCACCATTTTATAAACACCTAGTATTTTCCAACAACCATTAAAACTCTGTATGATTGTAGGTTGGAAAACATAGTGGGAGGTGAGTGCATGATTTATGAAACCTCCAACCCAAACAATGTTGTAAAACCCTCTATAGACACAACTAATCTCCTAAAAAAACACACCTATGTGGGTGATCCCACAATAGTGGTTTACAATTTCTGGCCCAACTGGACATTGAAATTATTATTTTTAACTAAATCTTCACATTTGGGCACCTATAGCGACTAAACAATGAAGAATTTGAAGATGATGCAAACTAGAGTCTTGTCACATTTTGTCTGTAGATTCTAAAAATATTTTTTCAAAATTTTTGGAATCAGATTGCACTTCTTTTTCCATCTCCCACAAAAACTATTTTTTTTCAAAAAACAACATTTTTAAAAAGTGATGCACACAGTATAACGCATAAATTTTTTTCCATTAAGGATAAAATTCTAATTATTTTGAATTTAGAATCGAATCCTTTGATATCTATGGTTTCCACTTGGTTAGACAATTTTTGCTGAATACTTTTTCAATCAAGTTTCAAAGTCAAACCAATTACAATCTCAGACATAGCAATCTTATAACGAGATAACTTTTTTTGTATATATTGATTTTTTTTTTGGATCAAGGACTTCAATATCTGGTGAACTCATATTTTTCAATTTTTTTTTTGATAATCTGCTATTTTTCCACATGTGCAGAACAAAGACCTTCATTTTCGATGAAAAACCTATGTTTAATAAAACTAAAAAAAAAATACATAATAAAACCAAAACATATTAAAATTATATTCATTGGATAGCTCGTTCTAAGGACTACTTGATTCCAGTTGGGTTTGTGGAGATTCATCCATTTTCATCCTCAACCCGAGCTCCGAAGTGCCAAAATTTAGGGTTTTTTTTTTTTTTTTTTTGTCTTAGGGGGGATGAGGACAGGGGGTTCGAGTGAACCCCTAGGGGTTCGCTCGAACCAGGGTTCATTCGAACCCTATTTCATTTGAACCCCCCTTTTATAAGAGGTTTTGTTGGTGGGAAAACATTAAAAGGGTTCGCCCGAACCTAGGTTCTAGCAAATCCCTGGGCGGGTGCATGAAGTTGGTTGCACTTTTGTGGCCAAATGGGAAAAAAATGGGGAAACACATAACGCGAGCGCGTTATGTACTTTTAAAAGAAAAAAAAAAGTGAAATGTGTATCATTTTCTTTTCACTATTTCTCAGCTCTTCCCGCGGCCAAAAAACCTCAATTTCATGTTCACATTCTAGGAGGAAGGACTTCTGCAAATTTCATCAAGAATAGTTGGATTTTGTCTGCAAATATGGCGCCATGATGACGAAGAGATGCAGGAGGTAAGTATTGTTTACTATTTGTTTTGAATTTGTTAGTTTGAAATTGATTTTGTTTGTTTTAGGTTAGATTTGATTATTTTTTTTAAAATCTGTAGGAAATCCTGCAAATCCTCAACAAGAAGAGGAGGTAAATCTTCAACAGCAAAATCCTCAACAAAATCAACCTCAACAAAAAAATCAACCTCCCCCACCATTCTCTCAATTCCCTCCTAGCACTCAAGAAAATTTGAGGAGTGAAATTGAGAATAATAGAAAACAACTTGAGGATCTTATCAGTAGGTTGAGTGATCCAAATGCTTCAACCATAGAAAGAATGCTTCTAGCAAATTCATTGAAAGACATGTTAAAAAATGTGATGCACCACCCAACAAATATCCGATAGCAAAGATAGGAGGCATGAAGAAAGGGCATATTATGCACAAATCATCATATAAACAAGTAAAAGATTTAAAAATTACTAAAGG